>WBMZ01005071.1:224416-238456 GCA_013400975.1 Atrichornis clamosus
TTTTTTTTTTTTTTTTTTTTTTTTTTGGGAGACCCAGGGCTGTATCCAGCCCTGCAGAGGGGGAGAATCCTCATCCTGGGATGAGCCCAGGATACCAGTGGTTTTCCTAGGGACAGAACAGTGGATTATGGCTCCAGACCTGTGTTTTATTCATGACTCAGCCATTTCCCCACCTACAAGATGCGGATAATGATACATTCTTCCTTTAGAAAGAGCTTGTCGTCTCCAAGTGTGTTACAAACTCTGGTAACAATGTACCTTAATTGAACATTTTCACTCCTTCGAGTTCCAAGAGAAAGTTTGCAGCGAGAATAATTCTCATTTTATCTGCATTTAGTACGGTGAGGTGTGTGGCAGAGTACAGATGGTCACGTCCAAGGTGGGAAGAGGACAAAGAACTCTTTTGGGCCCCCTTCTCTGTTGTGACTTTGGGACCCAAGGTGCTGAGCAAGCACTTGTAAATCAAGCCAGCAAAAATTAAAGGCCCAAGTAATGGGTTGGATTAATCTGCTCTGACTTGAATGTCTAAAAGTTGGATGTCAACGTTTGGGGCTTGTCGCCTTGGGCTCCCTCCTGGTCGGTGGAGAGAAATGGGCTTCTCCAGAGGCCATTTATCTCCTCCCAGACAGGCTGCTGGATGAATGGCCCTCTGGAGGTGCTGGTCTCTCTATCCATTGATGAAGGGAGCCCTGGGTAGTCTTATATATTTATATTAAAAATATGTGGAGAGGGGTGAAGGTGAACGCTGCCTGTTGGGATGGAAAGGAGACAGGTCTGCAGCTGCTCCAGGGGCAGAGCTGCAGGGATGCTCTGGGTACAAGGCTACACCTAAAAAAGGGGGATAAACAATATTTTAGAAGCTGCATCTCGAGGAATGTTTCCCCATGGAATCTCCTGACTGAAGCTGGAGGGTTTTTGGGTGTTGCAGTCTCGTGCATCATGGTTTGCTCTAAACCTGTGCGGGTGCCCTGCGTGGCTGCGTCCCACACGTGTGGGCACAGGACACAACGTGCTGGTCATGAGCAATGCCGGCGAGCAAATAACACAGGTTCAACCAGCAAAGATTTGCGTGGAGACGCCAGAGTGATGGGCAACATTATAAAATCATAAAGCAGAGGAAATGGAAGTTCTGGGCTCCTAAATACCAAACCCCTAAGCTCTCTGCGTTTTGTCTTCCTAAAAACTATTCCAGAGGTGTCAGAAACAAACCACGCTCTTCCAGTCTCTTGTGTCCTCCTTCTGTATTTCAAATGAATAATAGATAAAGGAATAATTTTATTTAAAGAGAACGAGTTGAATAGTTTGCTTTAAAAAAAACCTTAAAAAATCCACACAGAAAGCGCTGTGGCACTTGGTCCCGATTTCTGTTATAAAGGAAAACTTCCCCTTTTCATTTATTATTGAAGTAAATTAAGCTGATTGTCAGTAACTTGTGTGTAGGGTGAAAACGATGCCATTGTGAGTTGGGATGAGATGAATGAATTTAATTTACCCCTTCGGTACGTTCAGCAGGCGGATGGCGAGCGGCTCCAGCTCTCGGAGCCCTGCCTCCTCCTGGGAAAGCCCTGCCAAGTTTCCTGGGGAGATTTTCCATGCTGGGATTTTGTTTCTTCACAGGGGCATCCCGTCCCCTCGCCCTATGGTTGGTCAGGGAAAAAGAGGAGAAGGAGACGTGTGGGTTTCTTCCCTCCTCCCTGGCATCAGGTTGTAGCAGCCAAGTCCTCGCTGGGTGTTTTTTCAGAGCCAGAAAACTGTTTGAAAGCTGCAGGCAGGAGTCAGGTGCTGCTTCCAGATTGCCTTGGCCTGTGGTTCTGTGGGAAGGCAGGCTGCATCCCCGGGCAAAGGATGAATCTGCAGGCGAAGCGGGATGCAGGCTGGGGCTCGGAGCCTCGCTGGGCACCACGGCTGTGGAACAGGCTCCTCTCAGACACCAAAGGGTTTCGGTGCTGCCAGGGGTGTCCTGTGACTTTGTTGGAAGTCAAGCTGTGGATAAACAATGTTCAGCTTGGGACAAGGCATGTCAGATCTGTTGGTAGCTCTCCAAAAGCACCGTTTCTGATCTTGCTCGGATCAGAGGGATGCTGCTGACTCCAGGCCCACATCCAGCTCTTCCATGGGTAAAGGCAGCCCCCTCCCAGCTTGCGATGGAGAAGATATCACTCCTAAATTCCACCAGTGCCTCCAGGAACGAGCCAGGAGAGAGTTTGTCTCTTGGAAATTGGAGAGGTGGGATGCTGTTAATGAGATTTGGGAATGCCGAGGGTGTGAGTGGAGCTTCTGCTGGGGCAGTGCAGGCAGAAGGGTGCTCGGGGCAGGGAAGAGCACTCACCGGCCGCTTGTGCCAAATTTGGGTGTTGGAAACTGGCCTTACCCAGAGCTGTGACCATCAAAGTGTCCTGGACACCCTGCTCCCCTCCACAGTCGTGTCTTTGGGCTGTGCCGGAGCCCTGGGGGATTTTGGGGTTGTGCACAGTAACCCCAAGGTGAGCTCCAGCAGGCTCCGGTGCCTCCTGGGCATGGCTGAGCTCGGGGCAAGGGCGAATGAAAGGCATCATCTTGGAGAGAAGGAGCCACAGCAGACCTTGGCACCGGGAATGTTTGCCACTACAGTATTGCTGGCTGGAAGTGTGATTTTTCCCTCTGCCAGTAGATCTGTGTACACAAAACTTCCACTGCCGTTGCAATTACACCGCTCTAAAGTGGTTGTTCTGTCATTGCTTGTTCTGCCCGAGGAGCAAGACAACCTGTCCTGGGACCTGTCCACACAGATGGCACAGAGCCACTCATTGCCAACAGTATTTGGGTACCTGCAAAGCCAGGGCAGCTGCTTGGGTCGACTTATTTCTTGTCTGGATTTGAAAAATCGGACCTGGAAGCTTATTCTATTCTTCTTCTTGCTGCAGTTATTATTATTATTAAGATTTTTCTCAATATTTATATTCTGAAATTCAATATATTCTCAATTATTCTCAAGGATAATATCTCCAGCCACATTTCTGTGCTTTATTCTTCCCAAAAGTCAACTGCAACTGGGCAGGAGGATATGGCAGAGAGGGAAAAGGTTTGACTGAACCTTTCCCCGATTTCATAATGTCTGGTTTAGCTTGAATTTCAGGAGATTGGGATAACTTCAACAACCAACTCTGGGTCTTGATTTCAGAGTTGGTCAGGCAGAATTTTGCTTCCCAAGATCAATTGAGGATCAGCTGCAGTGGCACAATGAATTTAGGGCCAGAGGGGACTTTTAGATCACATAAACAGGCCCTGGAAAGTCATTAGATACCTCTTTCCTGAGCCTTGGATTTGGTGTTTGTCGAACATAAATCTTCTGAAAAGGTGTTCAGGGTTGATTTAAGGATCTCGGGAGATGCTGAATCCAGGGCTGCCATTGGTAGTGGCTTTTAAAGGTTAATCACCTTGGCTGCTAAACATTTGTGCTGTATTTAATTTGTCTGTCTTTAACTTTCTGGTTGTTGGTTATTGCGGTGTCTTTCCCTGCTGGGAGAAATCACTTGGCATTTTCTTTGCTCAAACTCCCCCTTCTCTGCCCCCCAGACCAAAGAGTTTTTCAGTGTCCTTCAGCTGAGCTGTGTTTTATCATCCAATTTATCCTTATAGATTGGGGTGATGTATCCTCTTTTACCTTCCAGGTTTCTCCAATTTCCCCTTTTTAATTTCGGGGGGTTTTTTTCAGTGTGAAAATCATCAAAGAAATTAAAAGGGCTTTGCAAAACTGAGGGGAGATTTTACAAGCCAACAGGATTCAGGGAATGGGAGAGGGTAAGGTCTGTGTCGTGCTGCTCCACTGCAGAAATAGTCCTGCCAAGCACAGGAGAACCCTGGTTACTGCTGGGCTTGGGCCAGAAATGGGTGGGACAAATCAAAAGCTTTGTGTTTTAAAGAATGTAATAGATTTCAAATTGCATTTCCTTTAATGAATGACTCACCCAATTACCACAGCCTGAACACCTGCGCCCGAGATCCGAAGTCTCCAGAGAGACTTTTGCTTTTAGCAATATTTATTATGCTGAGTGTTATCGCATTAGGGGGAATCAGGGAAGGAGGGAGGCTGTGCCCGTGGGCAGCATCAGGGCAGCCCTGGGTTGTCCTCCTCCCAGGAGTGGGTGCCAGGAACTTCCAAGTGTCCCTTTCCATCAGGCTCATCTGGAGCACGGGAGCACGCGCTGCCCAATCTCTTCGTGCTGTGGAGGGGCTGATTCCCCAGGGCCATCCAGATGGGGAGATTGGACAAAGGGGAAAGGCTTTGGGCTGACAGGGGACAGGGTTACACGGGATATCAGGAAGGAATTCTTGCCTGTGAGGGAGGTGAGGCCCTGGCACAGCTTGCCCAGAGAAGCTGTGGCTGCCCCATCCCTGGAAGGTTGGACGGGGCTTGGAGCAACCTGGTCTAGTGGAATGTGTCCCTGCCCATGGCAGGGGCTTGGAACGGGCTGCAAAGCCACACCTGGGAGCCACGGGGACCGGGACAACTCAATTGTGACCCTTTTTGCACAGCAGCAGATGATTTGGGAAGGGAATTTGATATCATCCTCCGCAGTTATTTCTCATCCCTCCCACTCCAGCATCCAACGGGTCAGTGCCGAGATCCTGTTGTGTGGGGCTGGATGAGCTGTTTGGGAGCAGATCCCAGGCAGTGGCAGACAGAGGTATAATTATCCCAGCTCCCGGAGCTCTCTGTGCTCTGCCAACCCTTCTGCAGGCCAGAGGGCTGAGCTGATGTATTTATGCACCTTTCCCTGTCTGTGTTTAAACAGCACCTTGGAAAATGCAGTAAAAGAAGCCACAACTCTCCTCCGTGTCCTCTAGGGGTTTTAATTTATTTTTATTGTGTTGGATCCTTGCTTTGTTGTGGGTTTTTTTAGGTTTTTTATTTTTTTCTCCCAGTGCTGGAAGTTGGCTTTACTGCAGAGCAGAGGTGGTGCAGAGAAACAGAGGCCAGTGAATTGCAGAGTGTGAAGAGATATTGGCAGCTAGGATGGAGGGATGTGGCAGAGCTCTCAATAATCTGTGGTGTTGTTTTATAGTCTATACACTTAACAGTCAGTCTGTAACTTTTCCCAATGGATTGAATTGTCCTGGGCCCCTGTTTTTACTGGGGCACAGCTAGAATTCCCTGCTCTGTTTGTGTCTTGAGGAGGGACTTCTCCTGCATCCTTGTGTGCAGAACCTGGCATCAGCTGAGGGTGCTCAGTGCTTAAGCACAGTGTTACCCCAAAACTAAACAACCCCCAGATTGCTGTGGAGCTTCCTGCATTTTCCAGCTCTGGATTCTGTGCCACAGAGAAGGCTTCTGTGTGAATCCTTAGGCCACTTCGTTATGCCCATAAAAAATTGTTCAAAATAGTTTTATTGGTTCCCCCAGTGACTAAAATAGAAAGAAACAGTAAAATTATCTGAATTTTGTGTGGGATGAGCATCCTCTTCTCATTGCAGGCAGAACCAGGCTGATTTGAAGCCACACCAACTCTCCTGGCCACGCTGGATGCTGCATCACCTCGAGGAGAAGACATCTCTGAGGTACCTTGTTTTTGCTTTTGGTTTTCTCCAAGGCGTTGGCTTTTCAGACCACGAGATGATGTGTGCCTGGAGGGCATAAACCACTTTTCAAAGCACTGAGGATGGTTTACTCTGTGTCTGTGAGGTGCTCAGTGCCCGCACAGTGAGATTTTGGGAGCGTGGTTTCACCTGCCTTGGCATTAGGTAGCCCTGTTCCGTCCGGAACCGGAAGATTTAAAATATGATTTTGAAAACCTGGAGAGGTTTCAAAGCTTAGAAGGCTTTTGACCCGTCTCATTTATGCTCACCTCCTGCACTGCAAAAGAAGAAGCTTAGAAATGTGAATTATGTGAAATACAGAGTGAAATCTTTTGAGATGTCTAAACCGTGTGCATATACACACAGGCACTTCCACCTCCTTAAAACTTCATCTCTCCTTCTGCAGTAAATCCCGGTGCTGGGAGGATGCACGAGCAGCTGGGGAAGAGTTGGGAGGAGGAGGAGAACGATATGGACTTGCTGCTCCCCATCTCCCTTCCCCAGTGGCCTCTTGCTCCTCGTTTTCTTTCCCTCTGCACTCCACCGGGATCCAAATGCGATATCCTCATTCCAATCCCCTTTTGGATGTGGGGACAGCAGGAACAACCCCCAGCAGGCTGGGGGTCCTGCATATCTGAAGCCTCTGTGGCTTGGTGATCTTTCATTTTTTATTTCACAAAGCTGAGAGCTGTGTCAGGAGAAATGTCTGTTAGGTGAGAAATTAATATTTCTCCCTAAATACAAGTTTTCAGAATCTACCTGGTTTTCATACAAGGTTTGTGCTCTCTTCCTGCTACTTTTTCAAGTGGGTTTTTCGAGCCTGGTGGCCGTGCTCTGGCTCTCTCCTGTGCTGCAGAGCCTTTCTAGATGGTGTTGTTAAAGACAAGAGTAGGTGAAGTGTGTGCCAGGCACTGCTGGAGGAGTGGGGGTGCGCGTGGGCTGTGCAGCATCTTTCCAGGAATATTGGTGGGAAAAAAAAAAAAAAACAACCCAAACCTTCAAAGTTTTTGAGCATTTCAGCTGCTAAAGGGTGGCCCTCTGGTGTCGGGCTCTCCCAGTGCCATCCCACCTCGCTGGCTCTTGTTCCCACTGGCTGCTCCGGGCCAGTGGTGTCCAAGGGGAGATCGGAGGGCAGGGGCCACCTTTCTTCCTCCTGTGGCATCAGAGCTGCCAGACAGCCCCTTCCAGAGGCTGCTGTGGTTGAAAGGGAAGGAAAGGAGGAAGGAAATCACAAGGAAAGGCAGAAAGAGGGGAAGAATGGAGGGAATGAGCAAGGCAGCTCGAGCATTAGTGATCCCAGGTTTTCCCAGTCATTCAGTGATGCTGTGTGTTTGCCACCTAATTCCATCCCAAACACCCTAAACTGGAAATAAAGCCCTGTTTAATAAACAGCCGTCGGCATTTCATTCCCCTGAATATTCTGGGAGCAACTGCTCATTACTCCGTGATTTCCCCCCACTGTAATTATTCGAAAACGACTGTTCGCAGATTCCGCCGTTGACTTACAACATCCCTGCAACCGCACACTGAAATATGTATATATTTGGGTGTCCTATTGAAAATTCAATAGGATCCAATTTCAGTTGCTATTGCCTTCCCCCCTCCCCTGCCCCCCATGGCTCCCCTCTCCAATTTTCCCGTGCTACAGCTGCACGGCGGAGAAGAAAGGATGCAGCGGGCATAAACAGCAACGTCCAACTGAAATGGGGAGAGAAAAATTACTTCCTTGTACTACCACACTCCTGACAAGAGCTGGCTCTTTCTTTTTCTTTTTCTTTTTTTTTCCCTTTTTTTTTTTTCCCTTTTCCCTTTTTTTTTTTTTTTTTTTACCACGTTCAATTTTCTGCCTCTGCCAGGCAGGTTGCAGGACTGATCTTGAACGTGCTTTGAGCCTGCTGTATAACACCACGGGCTTTTAAAGCTTGGGGTGGGGGAGAAGGAGGAGGAGGACGTGGGGAATGCAATTAGTTTGGGGTGGCAGGATGAGCGGGAGAAGCTAAAATTGCAAATGAGTGTTATTTGGGGAAAATGAATCCCGTTCCTCCCAGGGCTGGTTTACCTGGCTTTCTCTTTTGGCAGATGGAGAGTGGGAGATGTGAATTAGATGGGAAAAAATCCCTAGACAGTCTGCAGGGTCTCAAATGGCACTTTCATCACAGACAGTGTTTTGTAACGTGTACGTTTATTTTTCCCTTCATCTGGAGTACAAAGGATCCAATGTTTGAGTCCTGCCAAGGGTTGACTGGTGATGGGAGGCTGGGCCGGATTCGGAGGTGTCGCTCCGGCTCTCGGGAGCAAAGCACGTGCTGGGTGGGTTTCAGCACTGCAGCAAAGGTGTTCCCACTGCTGCACCTTCCAGAATTGAGAATATTCATCAAGAAATAGCATCTGGTGGGTGTCTGTGTGTTCCCAGCTCCCGGTGGGCTCTCTCAAGGTGGGATCACCTGGGACATCGAGGTGGCTGCAGGTTTCTTTATTGCCACAACCCAGCTGGTGCGGTGGGTCACTGCTGAGCCGCCTCGCTGTGACCTCGAGCTTCAGAGGAGTTGGAAAAGAGCTGTGCAAATGTTTCCCCCCCCCCAAAATTTAATATCCCGTTATCAGTTTGGAAGAGATGGTTAGAAATGCAAACATCAGAGGGCGAGTGTGTCTTGCAACACCTTCCAGGACTGATCCTGCCATTTGGCTGAGTCTTTGTCTTCACTCTCCAAGTCCTGGAGAGGATGGTAGGGGGTTTGAGGAGGGAAAAAAAGGGAAAAGGAAGGTGGGGATGTGCCAGGGCTCTGTCACCCTGAAGCCCAGCAGCACGCACAAGGCAGTAAACACCCGCTATCTCCTCGAGCCATCTGTTTGCAGAGTCTTTGCCCATGCAACGGTGCCTCTTCCCACATGGACTTGTTGCCTCCTTGTAATCCGTAGGCAAACAGACATTTAATCAACTGGAAAGCAGGGAGAGAAGGCGGAGAGCCACGATAAGAGTCCTGTTGGGATGGCGACTGATGGCAGCACATGCTGTGGTGGGTAGGTCCTGGAAAGCATCCCTACAATATCTTTGGAATATGGAGGAAGCTGGTTTGTTTGGGGAAAGGAGTAAATTAAGGGAATAGTGGGACTAAGCGCCAGGTGGGACCATGCCCATGGAGCACCTCTCCAGAGGCTCTTACCACCTTGATTTGCTGCTGTGTTGCTTGAAATTGGGAATTTTACCCAAGAGAATAAAACCTCCTAGAGAATAAATTTTCCCTGGGTGAGACAGGTGCCCTGTCCTTGTGCACTGGATAAGGACGTGGATTGCAGGCACGGCACTGTGGGCATCCCCTTCCTGCAGGGATGCAGGTCACTGCTCCCCTGAGCTTGCAGCTTTGAGAAGTTTGGGAATCAAGCCAGCCTGGGAAGGTGTACCCCAGGGCTGGGTGGCTCTTGCCTGGCGCTGCCTTGTGCCCAGGTGGGCACTTTGCCTGGCTGATCCTGCCCTTCTCCATCCACCTTTTCTTCCTGCTTCTTCTGCTCTGAACATCACGTTGTTCCTCGGCACTTATTTTTCCATCACAGAATAGAGTCATAGAATATCTCGAGTTGGATGGGATGATCCCATCCAGTCCAGCTCCAGGTTCAATTTGAACGGGAAACAAGGTGTGCTCAGCGCTGGAGCTGCTGGGGTTTTTATCTCCAGAGGGTGCCTTGCAAGGTGCTGGGATGCAAGAGGCACTGCAGACGTGGCTAAAAGCAGCCTCAGCCAAAGGCAGGGGATTTGGGAAGGTGCTGTGGGCGCTGGGGTGGTGACCTGGTGCCCTACAGTACATGGCATTACCGTGTTTAATGTACTCAGCGCTAATCTTTCTCTAAACACAGGCGATCTTGCTGAGTTCAGCACTGAAAGAGCAATAACCAATGAAGGAGATGAGATTAAGAAAACTCACAAGAATCAAATGTGCTAGAAAGGGCTGGGGAAGTGCCAGGGGCACTGCAGTAAATGACCTCCCTGGGAATCGAGGACAAATAAAATCCATGCCCCGTGTCTCTCTCTCCTCCCAGGCGCCTTGCGCCGGTGCCGGAGCCCTCCCCTCCCTGTTGTGACCATAGATGTTGCTTTCAGGGTTATTTTTGCACTGGAATACAACAAATCCTCTGTGCTATGGGGCCGAGACAAGGATCCGTGTCGCTGCATTCAGAAAAACTAACCTCTCGAGCTCAAGGAGAGCTGCTTCAGTTGGCAGGAGCATTATTCTGTCTGGAACAGCCTTGAGAGGGCAAACAAAACCTCTGAGCTGTGGCTCCTGTTTCCAAAGACTCTCTGCAGGCAGGGATGCTGGTGAGAGTGGCTTTTTTTATTTGTGAGCCAGAAACGGAGCCCAAAATTGTCCCTAACTCCCTCAGGATGAGATGAAAATGGGGTGCGGCATCCCAAGGGTGTCAGTGTCCCAGTCTGAGCTCTGCTGGACTCGGTGTGAATGTGGGAAAGCCTTATGAAGAACTTGCTATTTGCAGGTGCTCAGTGGGCACTGCGAGGCCTTTATCCCAAAGGATGGGATGGTGGAGGTGATGGGAGCAGTAGGGTTTGGTTTTTGCCACCCAGATGCGTTGGGGGTGGCTGGAGGCTTTCCCCCAGCGCTCTGCTCCCCAGGACAGCGTGAGGATGTCCTTCACGGATCCCAGGCATCCCAAATCTGCTGCCTCAGATCCCTTACCCCTAGCGCCGTGCAGGCTCGGAGGCTGCGAGGATGACTTGGCAGTGATATATTTACTACAATTACCATCTCTCTTCCCAGAGGAGGAAAAAATAGATGAATAATATGTTTTGAAGGTGTCATGGAGTGAAAGCAAGAGAGAGGAGCTTGAGCCTGAACTTATGAATAACTTATAGGCTTCCTCCCTTCATGCAGCTGCTCCGTTTGGGCTTATCTTTCTCACCCGTAGGAGGTGTAATTAAAGGAGCGCAGCCGGGCATCCGTGGGCACGCGTCTGTCTGGCTCCGTGTGTCCCGTGCACGCCAGGCCACGGGGGTGCCGGAATGCCTTTGTAGGGACACGTGGGCTGGGGTGCGTGGTGAGCTTTATAAATTCTCCCCTTCGTCAAGAAAAAAGGGTGATTTTGCACATCATTCATCTTTGGTATTTTTGGCGGAGTGATGGAAGCGTTGCCTTAACTCTCCCCTTGCGCTGCTGAACCAGGAGCAGAAGGAATTTCGGGTGGTGAAACACTGCAAGGGGAAGCAGGTGAGCCCTGCAGCCCTTAAATTCTGGGTGATTTTAGTTCAGTTCTTGACACGGCTGGAAATTCCCTCCCTGGACTCCTGCTTAGCCTTCCCAAGCCTTATTTTTCCAGCCCTAAAACGAGAAGTAATTTGCTCTTGTCTCAACACCTTCCTCTGCTTTCTCTATTTTGACTTGAAGAGCTCAAGGGAGGGACTGTTTTTACCGGGTGTACACACGGAGTCGAACATAATGGAACCGGGATCTTATCAAAGGCATGCCAATGCTATTGTAATGCATATAGTAATTACAGGGATGTATATGGAGGGATGATGAAAAAAATCCAATGAAACATGGCATTTCCCTCTGGAAAAAAATGTTAGCAGAATAAAACCACGCCTGGGAGTATGTCAGTTCCAGCAAAAAATGTCTATTAAAAATTATGCAGTGCTGTTCAGCAAGGTCACAGTGCTCCTTTTAGAGCCAGTTAGAGGTTTCCTTGCAAAGCAGCACGTCACTTTTTTTTTTTCCCCTGCAGACTTTTAGTTAAGGTGTTGTGTTTTGGGCTTTTATTCCGATTTAGGGGCAGAAAAAAATTGAATTTCATATAAATTTTGCAGGAATTTCTGCCGAAAGGGGCCTTCTACAGCTCGATATGCGCAGAGGGATGGTATCCCTGGTTAACACTAGGTACAAATATATATTTATATATGATTTCCAATGAATAACTTGTTCCCCCCATCCCTATCTCAGGAGTGCAGCCCTGCTATCTGCATGTTCCTATCAGCCCAGCACACAGATATGGCCGAGCGTAATGGAGATATTAGGCATTTATTGCAAGGCATTCTGTTGAACATCACCTGCTGTTCAACATGAAAAGTTGATGTTCCACAAAGCCACAAGCCAAAGGCTCCTTAAGAGCTGTTCTGGTGCACCGGGTAAATATCCGTGCTCGGAACGAACGCTGTGTGGATTAATAATGCATGGAGCAAATCTGTGGGAAGGGCAGCGACTGCGTAGGGCCGGCTCCGAAACTGCTCTCCCTGCTTAGGCAAATAGGCAGGGAAGTTGTGTTTTTTAAAGCCTAATGTGTTGGTAATAAACCAAACTAACCTAATCGACCACTTCCAGCTGCTCCAAGCACAGTTGCTGGCTCGGCAAACCGGGGTCAAAGGCAGGAGCATTGCCAAGGGTGGTAAAAATTGCTGTGTGGCATCTTATTGTGGGCAATTTATGCTGCTGGAATTGTGGGGAAGCAGTGGAAAGGTTGAGATGGGATGGGGTTAGGAATCCTTCTCCCTTTCCAAGGGTTTCTCCATCAGCTGGAGGGGCAGCAACGGGTTTATGCTGGAGGAAGACCCCAAGCCCTGACATCATGAGGTGAAGAGGACAATTTTAAATACCCCATATCCTGTGTTTCCTTCAGGAGAATTAACCTGTGCAGCCCTGGACTGGGTCATTAGTGCTACCATGCTCGTTAACTCTTCCCATCCTAATGAGCTGGGAGCTGGTGGAGGCACTGGCAAGGTGTAGGATGCTCCTGGTGGTACCAGGAAGTGGTGGTGGAGAGTTCTGGATCCCTTGGACCTCACTGAGGTCTGTGGATTGAACCAAGCCTTGGGAGGGGAAAAGGAAGGAGAGCTAAAAGCCCTCTGCATCAGTCTGCAGCTTTAGGTTTTGGCGAAACCTCATGGAAATTCATGGATAACAGCAGGGCGGTTGTTGGGGAACACCCAAGAACGGGTGAAACGCATCTCTCTCCCTGGCTGGGGCAGAGTGACCCTTTGGCTGGCCGGTGGCAGGGATGCGCAGGCATCAAACAGGGCTGTTGGGAACTGCCAGCCGGAGCTGCCCATCCCTCCCAACGTTTGACATTTGAGTCGTTGTCAGATCCACGGATGGGGCTTGAGGAGAGGGACCGGCTCCTGTGCTTTGTCACCTTCCTGCAGCACAACGAGTGGCCTGGATCTGACTCGGAGAGTCTCTCTGGGCCATAGAGAGAGAAACACAGCTGGATTTCCAAGAGTTCGCAGCCAAGTCTTCTTCTGAATTGCAAAGTGAACAGCTCAGATTGTTGGAAGCCTCTGAGGAGGCATAAATACAAAAAGCCAAGATATCTTTTAATTTTTTTTTTCCTCTTTGTCATTTTTTCTGGCTGTAATGTTGTTTGAAGGGGCTGTGAGTCACCTCAAGCAATGAAATGAGACATCCTTATCACTCATGAAAATAATATTTAATGTGGTATTTTTTATTTAGGTTGTGCCAAAGGGGAGTCTTGGGGTTCAGAGCCTCAGATATTCTTTAATTGGACAAAGAGTGGAAATAATTTAAGGTTTTGGTCTCAAGAACCTTTTCTGTGTGGGCATGTGGGTGTCAGGCTCTTAATATTGGGTTGTGGTGTGGACAGATGTGGTGGTTTGGGAATCCTGAGTTGGAGATTTTATGTCTGGTGTTGTGAAATAGGGATGAGTAGCTGGCATGTGCAAGGAGTTGAAGTAACAGGAGTGTGTTTAATCCTAAACTGGGTCCAAGTGGCCCAGATGCTGCTCAGAGCAGGAGGAGGGCTTGGTGTGAGGAGTCAGATGAGTGTGGTTACAGCATGGAAAACCCCCCTCCTCCTGGATCTGGACTAAAAGCAGATTTCTTTTCCAAACTGTAGAGTTATTCCCTATTAAATTTGCTTTTACAGCAATTTCCACGCGGGATTAGGTGTATATGGGGAAGAGGCTTGTTGGGGCTCTCCTGCAGACACCAGCCCCCCAAAAGCGGGTGCCCCTCTTCATTTTGGGCTGGGCGAGTGGGACATGGGGAATGTGTGTGTGTGAATCCTTCCCACCATTGTGCAGGTGGGGAAACTGAGCCACAGCATCCCTGCAGTCACCTCAGGAGGGGTTCACCCCCCTTTCTGAGTGAGGAAGGGCTATGGGTGTGGGTACCGGAGCAGGGGTGCAGATTATAAAGGGGAAAAGTGGGGGGGATGCAGATGCTGGGGGAATTTAGGGGGATGTGGTTGTCTGGGGGGGGTGTGAGTGCCAGGAGATGGGGAGTTTGGGGGGATGCAGATGCCAAGGGGCTGCGGGTGCTGGATGCCAGGGAGTTTGGTCGGGTGCCACCAAGAGCTGGGGAGGGGGCGCAGATGCAAGTAGGGGTAGGGGGTGCAAATGCAGGAGGGGAAAGGGGTTGCGCAGATGCTGGGGGGAAGTTTGGGAGCTGGGGGTGCCAGTGGTGGCGGGGGTGTGAGTGCTGAGGGATGGGGGGTTGGGTGGGGTGCGGGTGCTGAGGGGTGCAGATT
>WBMZ01005072.1:0-171147 GCA_013400975.1 Atrichornis clamosus
ATCCCCACAACCCAGAACAGTGAGGTATTCATGAAGATTGCCCAGTCCAACCCTCTGCTCAAAACAGAGGCAGTTTACTGAGAAGTGTGTCAAATAATACTGAAATATCTCCAAGGGTGGAGACTCTCTGGGCAATCTGCTTCAGTGTTTGACCACACTCATGGGCAAAAAAGGGTTTTCTCATGTTTCAGTGAAGTTTCACATATTACAATTTTTTCATTTTCTTCTTGTTTCTTCACAGGACATGATCAAGAAGAGTTTAACTCCATCATCTTTATTTTCTACCCACCACCCTGGTCTTAATATGGTTTAGATCCCCCTGAGTCTTGTCTTCTCCACACTGAACACATCCACCACTTGCAGCCTCTCTTTATAGGACAGATACTTCAATCTTTTCATCATCTTTGTGGCCTTCACTGCACTCGCGCCAGTATGTCAATGTCTCTGCTTCTCTGCATAATCCTGGGAAAGCCCAGGATTATGTGCAGAACCCACGTGCGCCCCAGCTGGGCTCAACATAGGAAAGCGCACCTCCACATATTGGCAGTGCTTTAACACAGCCCAGGATGCCGCTGACATTCTTTGCCACAAGAGCACACTTCTGGCTTGTGGTCGGCTTCTGGTCCATCAGAATCCTCAGGTTCTTCTCCACAGAGCTGCCTTCAGTCTGTTGACCCCCATTCCATGGGATTATTCCTTGGCAGGTGCAGTTGGCATATGTCTTTGTTTACCTCTATGAGGTTCCCGTTGGCCCATTTATCCAGCCTGTCAGGTTGTCTGACTGGCAGTACACCCACCTGGTGCATCAGTCACTCCTCACGTCTTGTACCATCTGCAGACATACATGCTGGGGTTGAGCTCTGCCCCACCTTCCTTGTGTTAATGAAGACAGTAAACAGGATTGGACCCATTATTGCCATGGAGGGCAACCCTTGTAACAGTTCTCCAACTGGGCTTTGTGCCACTGACTACAGGTCTTTAGACTTGCCCATTCACACAGTTTTCAAATAACCCCACCATTCAGTTCCCTAACCCACACTTCTGCAGTTTGTCTATGAGGATGTTATGAGGTAAACAACTGGATGTCTTGCCAAAGTGTGAAATAACACTATCCACTGCTCTTTCTATGTTCATCAAGAAAGTCACCCCATTGTAGAAAGCCATCAGATTGATCAGGCTTGATTTCCCCTCCAGAAATCCATTCCAACTACTCCCAGTCATCTTCTTGTCTGTAAATCGTTTCTAGGGTTACTTGCTCCATCACATCATGCGCAAAGGATAGGTCCCATCTTTTAAAATGATTCCTAACCTGCTTGACCTTCACTGAGGATGGTCCTACATCACTCTGAACTTTACCACCGGTCTTAGAAGTCTGGAATGCCTGAGGGTAGAAAGAAAGAAAGAAAGAAGTATGACATTGAGAACCTCAGGCTTCTCCATACCTTTTTTCAAGAAGGCTCCCTGCCCACTTCAGCAGTGGGGCCACATTTTCTCTGGTCTTTGTTTTGCTGCTGATGTGCTTGTGAAAACCTTCCATGTTGCTGTTCATATATGTTGCCATATTCACTTTCAGATGAGCTTTGGCTTTCTTGAACCCATTCTTCCATAGTCATACAGCATCTCTGTAGTCCTTCTGGGCCACATGCCCCTCTGGCCACTTCCTGTACACTTGCTTTTTATGTCTGTGTCCAGTAAGGAGCTCCTTGCTCAACCACGCAGCCTTCTGCCCTCTCTGATTGATTGTGCTTGTTGGCATGGACCATTCTGGAACTTGCAGGATATGATCTTTGAATATGCACTAGCTCTCCTGGACTCCTCTTCTCTCCAGAGCTGTCTCTCATGAGATTTTTCCAAGCAGATCTCTAAAGGGGTTACATTCTGCCCTCCAGAAGTCCAAGGTTGTGATCCTGCTATTTGCTCTGCTACTTTCTCTCAGAATCTTGACCTCTGCCATCTCATGGTCACTGCAGTCAAGGGTTCTATCAATCCTCACATTCCCAACTAATTTCTTTTGGTTTGTAAGTATCTGGTCCAACTGAGCATGTTTTTTTTGGCTCCTCAATCACCTGTACCAGGAAGCTATTGATTACTCTTGTGTTGGAAATGTCTTGAATATCAGGTCTATTGATAATAAAAAGTAAGTAAACCACACTTCTTTTTGGAGAGAATAGCATGTAGTTTCTTAGATGTAGGGTTTTTTCTAACTGGAAAAATGCTGGCCTCAGCCTGAAACACACATCTATAGTGTTTGCTTACTGCACAAATCAGGAATACATAGGCTTGGATACAGGGCTGAGGATTACAGTGACTTACTCCTCAAATAAAATTGGCACAGTTGTCAGGTTTTCCACCTCATCAAGCAGTGGCATGACAGTTCAGATTGTCAGCAACTTCTCTATTTTAGGAGCAAGACATATATTCTGCTGGACAGAAAAACATAAATGTAGTTTTGGATTTCTGAAAGATATTTGCTGCACAGATTTGTGGATCTGTACCAAATTACACTGACCTTAACCTTAGATTTTTACTATATTAATTTGCCATCTCATTATACTACAGTTAATTTGCTGTTTGCACTAGGTTTATTTGCTTTTTATATTAGTAACTTTGCTGTGAGAAGGCTTTTATAGTACAGCCATGAAAGAGATTATTATACAGTGATAGTCTCTCAAAAGTAATTAATTCTTGCTCCACTCCCTACTTAGTATTTAACTTGCACTAGTAGATAAAGAGATTTGCTTGAGTTCAGTTTGTGACTTTTTGAGAGAGTCAGGCAGGAATGATGTGACTGTTTTGCATATAAACCAAAATGGAGGGATGTTTTGTCTGCCAATTTGTTTTTAACAAGCTAGTTTATCTGGAAGAGGAGATCAGGCATTTTTATTTCAGTGAATGCTAGATCACCATGTGGGATGGGGCATTGCCCTTTTACCATTTTCAGCTCTGCACTCTTGACTTACTGTAAGGTTCCTTGGATCTCTTCCAAGTCCCTGGCTGAAGAAGGAAAAGGAGAAAGGAACAAGACTGCACAAAAGGAGAGACAGGAATACTGTGGGCTTGGAGAGTGGCCTTAATGCTGTAAAAGAGATCCAGCCCCGTGACACTAGGAGCAGTTACTTGGGGAACAGTCCTTGCTAATATAGTCTTCTTACAAAAAAACCCTTTCATCCTGTTGGCTGAAATGTCCTGAATCATGAGGGCTGCAGGAGACAATGCAGCTTTTACTGCCAAGAAAAACTTCAAGAAATATATTGTTTTTCATTTTCACCAGTTTCCCAGTCTTCTTGCTCCTTTGGCATATTGTCAGCTCCTGCTGTAAAGTACAATCATTTCTGTGCCTGTTTTTGCACAAAATGTGCCATTTCCTAAGTTTAAAGAACCTTCAAGTGCCTTGGTATTACTACACATGTGCAGCAAGGGTCCAAAATCTAAACCCTTTTACAAGCAAGTAAAAGTATTTAGCATAGAAAAATTAATCACACTTTCCATTTTCTTAGCTGCAGGTATGTCCATTGCATTAAAACTTGGAGCAAAGTCTATGTACTGATAAACCTACTCAACTTGTGATTTGACTTGGGCAATAGCCTGACAACTTCAAATATTTCAGAAAAAAAAAAATTTTATTAATAGATGATTGGTTAATTAGGTTAAAACCTAGAATTAGTATCCTGGCTTGTGCATGTTGTCTATCTAGACTTCAGTAAAGCATTTTACCATCTCCCACAGGATCCTCTGCTGCTTGTGGCTGGATGGGTGGACTCTTCAATGGGTTAAAAACTGCCAGGATGGCCAGCCCAGAGAGTGATGGTGAATGGAGCTAAATCCAGTTGGTGGCCACTCACCAGTGGTGTCCCGCAGGGCTCTTTCAGGGATCAGTCTTGTTTAACATCTCTATCAATGATCTGGATGAGGGGATCGAGTGCACTCTCAGTCAGTTTGCAGATGACGACAAGCTGGATGGGAGTGTTGACGTGCTGGAAGGCAGGAAGGCTCTGCAGAGGGATCAGGACTGAATCAATGGACCAAGGCCAGTGGTGTGAGGTTCAACAAGGTCAAGTGCTGGGTCCTGCCCTCGGGTCACAACAGCCCCAGGCAGTGCCACAGGCTGGGGCAGAGGGGCTGGAAAGCTGCCCACAGGAAAAGGCCCTGGGGGTGCTGGTGACAGTGGCTGCACACGAGCCAGCAGTGCCCAGGTGGCCAAGAAGGCCAATGGCATCCTGGCCTGGATCAGCAATGGTGTGGCCAGCAGGACCAGGGCAGGGATTGTCCTCCTGTACTTGGCACTGGTGAGGCCGCACCTCGAATCCTGTGTTAAATTTTGAGTCCCTCATTCTAAAAAGGACACTGAGATCCTGGAGCATGTCCAGAGAAGGGCAACGTGGCTTGTGAAAGTTTTAGAACATGTCATATGAGGAATGGCTGAGGGAGATGTTTTTGTTTAGTCTACAGAGAAAAGAAGGCTCAGAGGGAACCTCATTGTTCTCTACAACTTCCTGTAAGGAGGTGGTACTGAGGTGAGGGTTGATCTCTTCTGCCATGCTTGCAGTGAGAAGACAAGAACAAATGGTGTTAAGCTGAGACAGAGGAGATACAGATATTATGAAAATTTTTTTCACTGTTCAGGCGGTCAGGCATTAGAATAGGTTGCCTGGGGAGGTGGTGGAGTCACCATCCCTGGAGGTGTTCAAGACGGATCTGGATTTGATGATGTGTTTTAGTGGTTTAGGGGCACAGTGGCAGTGCTGGGTGGACGGTTGGACCGGATGATCTTGAAGGCCTCTTCCAACCTTGACAATTTTATGATTTAAATGGACATTTTAGTGTTTTCATGCAGAAGAAAGTAAGTGGAAGGCAGTGAGTAAAGAACAGATGGAAGGTAAGGGTGACTTGTGTGTTAAGTCTTTACTATTCAAGGCTGGTATGAAAATAAAAAATAATGATGCTGTTCCTGGCAAAACTTGTAATGGTAGGGAGTGGCTTGTTTATCTGTGTTAAGTAGTTGCCTGCTGCAGTGTTGAGGCTGATGCTGTCAGCTATAGAAAATGCTTCAGAAGTTGGTTTTATATGTAAAATCTCTTGGGAATGTAATTCAGCCACCACCATGTTAAAGTGTGTCTCTTCTCTCCCTATTAGTTGTGCTTTCAGCCAACTCTTGGTATGCATCACAGAATTTATATGGAGATGGAAAATGCATAGAAGTCAAAGCGTAGAACCATTTTTTCAGGGCTTCTGGAAGCTATCTATGAGCTACAATTTATATAGTCAAAAAACTAGTACTTCTTGGCACTGACTATGTCCTGTCTGTGTAAAGGTTCAAATCTATGCTGTCTTCCTCTGTAGAACAGTTTCCCTGTGACAAAACTCTTTGAGTCCCTCATCACTTGGTTTCACAGATCCACAGATTTATCAGTGGTGTCAGAGCTGAGGAGAAGGTGCATTTCATACATGCTGTTAACACATTATTCAAGTTCTTTAAGATTCATCCAGGCTTAGCCTTCTTCTCTGACATACTAACTTTTAAAGGCAAGAATGCAATGGAAAACAGCCAGGCAACTGCAGTCACTAAGCTAACACTTCCCTATAATCTGACACAAGCTCTGTCCTCCACCTCTCCTAGCTAGTACTGTCCACACAGTAATGAGTCTCACTGCCATGGATCATGACAGAATGTTCAGTAAAATACTTCCCACCTCTTTCTCTGGTAGATGGATAACTTACATGCTTCAGTGCAAGTACCTCCATCTGTAGACATTTAATGTGACCTTAGTGCTGAACAAGTTTCAGCAAGAAGAGTTTAAAGATCAGGGAAAGCAGCAAGCATTGTTGAGCAAGCATATGAAAACATCTTTGCATTTTGTAACACATGAAGTGCTGTGAAAAAGAACAGGTTTGCCAGTTTCTAGGAGAAATTTCTAGACAGAAGTGTTTAATAGCTAACAGTTTTTAAAACTAAGGAGTTCCAATACAGTTTTGGTACAAAGTTCTGCACCTGAAGAAGCATCTTATTTCTCTATGAAAGTCAGAGATATTTAATGAGTTTTAGTACTTATTTGCACTGCATCCAATTTAAACAGTGGGCAGAACTGTCTAAGAACTGATGGTAACCTAACAGATAAAGTCCGTTTGATGACAGATAACTTTAGTTCCTGGAAATTGGAGTTGGACTCCCTATGGATTTGAGAATCCTTATGAGTCTCTTCCTACTTGAGATACTCTATGATTCTAAATACAAACAAAGGGAGGGAAATTTCATTGTAGAACAGTTGCATTAAGTAAATCAAACACAGCACAGATTGTTTTGCTGTGCTGCTTTCCTTGGTTTGTACTTTAAACAGCTCTAAGCTTCTTTCTAGATGACTTCTGATCCAAGCCTTCAGAAGAGGTTTTCCTAGAACATGAAATTTTCTCTTGGAGTGCATTGGAACGGGAAGCCAGCAGACAAGAAGTTGCATTTTGGCTTTGTGTTCTCCAGATTAATTTCAAATTAGATGACTAAACTGAAAAGGAATGGAAGTTTCAGAACTTGTAGCTTGAACTGAACATGTATGGGATGTTTGAGGGTGTTTAGTTCAGTTTTGCAAAGTCAGGTGTTTTCACACGGGGATACATCAGCTGGAGCAGATGATCTTATTTTTGTATTAATCAAAGCACTTTTGTGAATTATAGGTGGTTTTAGGAAATGTAGTCAAATGAAGATGCTTTCTGGATTGAAATTTTCTGGGACACTTGTCTGACAACATTGCACATTTTGTGTTGTCCTTCGTGAGTGCAGAGGATCTCTGCACTCTCTGCCAAGGTCGGATGGGTGGATTGTGCAAGCCAGCTTAGATGGAGCTTTTCTGCTGGCTATTTTTTAATTATAACCTCCAATATATCAGCATTTCAGAGAAGAAAGGTACAGTTATCCCATCTTAAATAAAAGAGTCATATCCCATCTTATATAAAAGAGATTAAAGTCATGTTTAGGTTTTTTTCCATCAAGGCTTCCATCAGTAAATAATTTGAAACTCAAAAAATATTAGTATAGTATAGTATAGGTATAGTATTTGTAGTCCTAGTACTAAAAGTGTCCTTGATCCCAAGTAATCATCCTGTTTGCATCATTCGACATTTATGTTTGTGCTCCCAATGAAGCATGAGATCCTTCAATCATGTTGGTACTAGTCTTTTCAGATGTAATAATAAAAAATTTATGAAATATTTCCAAGATAAAAGGCTAGAATAGATTAAGATACTTCTGTAACATTGCTTGTCCAATCACAGGCACATACTTCATAGCTTCACATTACCAGACCATTTTAGCAATTCATTCAGATTTTAAGAAAGTTTATACAGACTTTGTCTTGTCACTCATTATTCCTCAAACTAATTTTCAACATCTTACAGTCCAATCTGGTCTTTTGTTTTTGCTGTATTCTACATAGTCCAGGTAGAGAGCACTCCTAATGTTTCAGGGTGGATATCCACAACAAACTGGAACATTCCAATCTTTCCTTACTTTTTCAACTAGGCTTAAAGAACTTCAGGACAAAAAATACTGGTTTAGGTATGACTGAACTATTAGAGGTAGCACAGCAGTTACACTTCATCGTTACTAAATATATTTGTAAGGTAAACACTGAAATGGTGCTGTTTGTGCTACCAAAGTTGCAGTAAGTTGCCACATCTCTCATCACCCTTGGATGCCAGTCCAGTAGGTTCTGCAAAAATTCCACAAGCGATCCCTTTGCTCTTCTCCACATTTGGATGTTTTCAGGACCCAGCCAAACCCACCTCTGACCTGCCTGGTGCTTCAACAAGAAAGTTAGACTGTGTGCCTTCCAGATACTAGCTCCTAGAGGAAAACTGTCAGAACACAATGTCTGTGGATTGGGATTTTCTGTTTGTTAGTTACTGCTTCTCAGAACAGACAGCATTGATTGTTTAGATTTTCTGTTGCATGGACTATGAAAAGCTGCTTGGTCTGGCTTCATGTTATGAAATTGCTCCCTTGAGCCGAACTAGCACATTGCTGCAGTATGTTGGAGATTGTTTAAGCACATTCTGTCTCAAAACATGAAGGAAGTTATGTTCATTTTGATCATGAAGACATGGACGAAAAAATGTATAGGCTATGCAGAAAGAACCTGAACACAGCACCGTAACAGGAATTGCATCAAACAAAAGATGACAAATAAATAAAGTAAACCATTCTGTATTATTATCTGTGCACTAGAGGTTGTTTGCAGCTCAGCAACTACACAGAAGTGCTGGACAACTAGGAAGAGTAAAAACCAAAACCAAACCACCTCTGCAGAACAAAGTATGTTCTGCAAAATATATTCAGACAATCTCTAAAAATTAATAGTTCAGACTACAGAGAAAAAAGAAATCTGTGATAATTGTATGATGTGAAGAAATGGAGGAGAATGCCTTTCAGACTAGTACTAGTGCAAACAAAGATCATGCACTATAGGTCTGCCATTTAGTATGCCTTGACTTACACATTGTGACTCAGAAGAAGTGAGTAATAAGTTCCATCAACTTCACTTTAAGAGAAAAATCATCAACATTAGGAAAAGGGAGAGGTTTTCTTTAGAGAGACTAACACTCAATAAAGTGTAGAGAGCAAGCTACATGTAAGTTCTAAGTCAGGCTTTATTTGTAAGGCCAAATTTTTGTTGCTTAGCAGTAGTGTGACACATTGGTAAAGGCAGAAGATAGTCTCCAATGTCCTATTCACTGCAGCCTGACTTCAAGAGGCCACACACTTTACTTGGTAGATACTTTGTGGCTGCCACAGCAAAGCAATGAAATGTTTCCCAGATGTCTTAGTGGTGTCTCTGTTGGCAAAGCCTATGTGCTGCAATTTCTCCTATAGTTATTAGGACCAGGTTAATTATAATTTATTGTTTAACATTTCCTGCAATTTTTTCCTTTCCTATTAAATGTTCATGTATCTGCACAGTTTATTGTACACTAACCTATCTGGAGGTAGTGACAAAGTTACTGTACATCTAGTTTATGTTATCAATAGCTTGCAAAATGAATGGATGATTAAAGTTTAGTAGCAAAGTCATGCAAGACTGTATTCTTTTCTCCGTCTTTGATATCTCACTATCTGCAGTTGGATAGAGCTGGGCAGCTATGGAAGACCTTTCACATGAAAAAATCCAGGCCAAATTTTTCAACAGAACAATCCCTGAAATAATTTTGGCAATGTAATAAGAGGATTATCTACCCCAGCAACCTCCTTTTGGTTTTTTTTTGTGCAGAAATCAGGGACCCTGAATTTATTGCTAATCTCCAACCCCCAAACAACTTTGAAATATGACACTAACCTGCTGCGTTACTTCATAGTTAAAGAAAACTTGAACCCAGTCTAATTTAATATTAATCTATAATTATACTTTGGATCTTTTCCAAAGTTTTGTCCAACAGAAAAGTTCAGTCTTTGCATTTTGAATAAAGTTGTAGTGATATTCACAATAAAATTTGTATAGACTGTTTTTCTGCTCTGTCGAAAAATCCTGAATATAAGGCATTAGATTAGCATGGGAAAAAATGTGTTTTAATTAAATTCTTAGAAACGTAGCAGAAAGTCTACCTTTAAAAGCTATTTTGGTGTTCTTAGCACTGACAGTCACACATATCTATCAGTATGGGTCTGAGTCCAATTTTCAAGATGTCTTTAACTTTCCAGGGAGAATTTATAACCTCTGAACATGGCCATAGATCTTGGTCTTGTAACTGAAAGATAGTGTCCTCAGGAGGCATTCAGAAGATCTGAATAAATGCTTGGAGTGGTAAACCATGGAATCTCTCAAAGATTAGCAACATGCACAGAAACTTCTGTACAATTTATATCATTTACACCTAATGAATTCAATGAGGATTATATGACTTGAAGTATTTGATATTAGTGAGTGGCAGCAGCAAACATATTTCTATGCCATGTCTAAGAAGCATCAGACCTGTGGCTCTGTAAGCGGCTAAAACATGTTTCCTCCAAGTAATACTGAGAAGCAAAGCCACAAAAAACAGAAGGGTCACCCAAAGGGCTTGGGAGACCTTTCTCATGATAGCTCCTTCTCCAAAGGCTCTGTGGCTGTTTGCACAGATCTTGAGAGGTTCAGCCCCTACAGCAGCTTCTGTTGTATAGGGGCTGACCTTTTAACTGTGCTTCTCTGTACACTTCAATACCCCTACTACTGAAGCCAGCAAAAGTAGGATCTCTGACATAGCTTTACGTGAAATGCTGGTGCTTATTTCACTGGGACAGATGTTGTTTAGCATGGACAGAGTGCTTTCTGCCAGAATAAGAGAGAACATGATATGATGGTCCTCTCTGTGTAGGAACTCTAAATATTTGACTGGTGGCATGCATGAGATTTATGTCTTGTGTTGCTCTCTGCTAAAGATAGAGCCATTCCCTTGTTGCCGCAGTTTTCAGCTCCATAGTTTAGTCACGCTGCTGTAACTTCATTAATTCAATAAACATCCATATATTCTAATATTTTGCATACAACACTGTGATCTGAGTATCCATTTACATCAGATGTACAGTGTATGTCCTTCATCGTTCACTTAATGAGTCAGAGATAGAGTACTGTGTCATTTTAACATTATTTTTGGTAATTGCAAGGAAAAGTGAAAAACCTGACCATGACCAGTGAGTTTCTTCTGTGAGAAGGACAAATTGTCTTTCATGTTCACGGTCATCATTGAAAGAAATCATCTGCTCCTGACCAGGGGTTAGTAGCCGAATAAACCAACATACTAAAATAGCATCAGAAGAAGAGCAATTCCTTCTAGTCTGATTTTAACAGATTTTGCTCCATACTGGAGGCACAGTTTTGTTGCCCTGAATGTTTTGCATTGCATTTCCAGACAGAGGATCACGAAGTGAAAAAAAATGTTCAGCATCTGCTGCCTGTGTACATCAACGTATGTATTCATGTATTTAAGCAAGGATACTCAGTGGGGATTTATCTCACTAACAAGTAACCACTTGAACTAGAACAAAGAATTAATCCTACAAAGGGGGCAAAGGGAAGAGGGGACATATAAGAGGACTCATGGATAGGATAAGGGATTTATAGATCTTGATTCACTGCTTTGTATATTGTGTCACAGAGAAAGTCTGCTGCCAAGTTTTGTGAACAGCCATTAAAACAACCTCCCAGAGTGTTCCCTTGCTACTGATTTAAGAATGTTTAAGTCAAAGCTCTCAGATCCCAGTAACCAAAGAGGTCTAGACAGTAGAAAAGAAGGACTGCATTGTGCAGCCATGGGATTGGGATGCAAGACTGTTGAATCCCCTTCCCTGATCTCACCCAGATGCACTGGAAGCCTCCTGCAGAGCAGATGGGATTAGACTGCAGTTCAACTAGATGCCTAGTTTAACTCTTCATTGCTGAGTGTTCTCTGCATGGTTTTAAATAATCAGTAAGAAAAGGAAAAAACAAGAAATAAAGAGAGGTTTGGTCCCGGTAAGCCATTGTAAAAGCCCAGAAGAAAAGGGGGCTGATGCGTATGTCTCAAACATGGATAGCCACATAGTGGTGGTGTCAACCAAGGATTGTTGGTAATAACACACTGTGAGAAAGAGCAAGATGTGGCTGGAGAAGGGGCCATGCAGTTGTAGAGCCCTGCTTTTCCAGGACAAACATACTTGTTCTGGCTCCTGCACATAAGCACAGGCACAGCTAAAGTGCAGGAATGAGGCTGAGAAGTGGGCATGGACTGAGGGAGGAGAGGATCAAGACCATCCAAGACCCCCAAAGCCCCCTGACCCATTTCCGGAAAGGTCTAGAAGAATGAACTGTGCATGATAACTAATTTGCATAAAAAGCAAGAAACTTAGCTCCAGGGTGGGGAGAACTTATCTATAAAAGGGTTCTCCCAAGCCTGGGCAGTGCCCCCAGGGCTCTGGACATCCCATTGTCTGGATCAGTGCTGGAGACAGGACTGTTGACTTCCTTCCTTCCTTCCTTCCTTCCTTCCTTCCTTCCTTCCTTCCTTCCTTCCTTCCTCCCTTCCTCCCTTCCTCCCTCCCCCCCTTCCCCCCTTCCTCCCTAACCCNTCCCTTCCTCCTTCTCTCTCTCTTTCTCTCTCTCTTTCTCTCTCTCTTTCTCTCTCTCTCTCTTTCTCTCTCTCTCTCTCTCTCTTTCTTTCTCCCTTATTTTCTTTCTTTTTGTCCCTTACTTTCTTGGTGACCTGCAGAGTGCTGCCTCCTATGATGCTGTGCTGCAATCAGGCAGCTGTGGGTCCTGCCTCTGAAGCATGCAGACTGATCAGGAGGTTTTACACTAAGGCATCAAATACAAAAGTTTTGGCAAGTACAGAACTTCTATTTACCAATATAGAGTCATGGAGCAATATTTAAATTCCACAAGACATAGACAATTTTTGTTTGTACAGGATTTTTCAAGGAAACTCTTTATTACTAAACACTGTCAGAACTGGCTAAGGCCCTAAACTAATCTAACTCTGTGCATGTTTCATTTCTTCAGGTAGACTGGGAAAAGTTTCTCTGTTTTGTAATGAAGCTAATTTTTTGGAATAAAAGTAACTGAGTTGCTTTGGGGTAACATTTCTGACTCAGTCATTATTTCCATCCAGTTAAGCAAATTCTCAATTCTGGATCTGTTTAATTTGAACTCTTCCCTATTTCTGATGAAAAGACCACACGCACACAAAAACTAACAAACAAATAATAAAACAAAACCCAAATCCATATTTGCCTCGCATTTAACCCTTAGAAGAGAGGAATTTGCTTGGCAAACTCCACCTGTTGACTTTCTACCAACCTAGTCTCCAAATGGGTAACAGTTGCAGCCTTAAGTAAGAGAATGGAAGGGAGAAAGCATATGTAAGCCAATAAGCTGTCCTAAGCACTATTGCTAAATTAATCTTCATCCTGACATAGAGTAAAGCTATGTAGTGCAGAACCAATCCCTCCCTATTTTCCAGGTTTTTCCCCTCAGTAAGGATACTCCTGTGAAGTCATCAGTAGACTTGTGTGGAAGAGAAGGACTTGGGCATTTGCCCTCGTCTTTATTGAGTGATTCTGATGAGTGTATTTTTTTCTACCTCCCTTATATCCCCTCTTCCGCATGAATATAATGGCCTGATCCTAAGAAGGCAAAAAAAATATTTGAAACACTTAGAAGATTTCAGTAGAACAGTGGCACAACAGTAAGTTACTAAGTGTACCAATTCCTCCAACATTTCCTTTGTAATAGGGAAAAGAAAGCAAAAGCAAACAGAGGAAGAGATAAGCAGGACAATGGAAGATTTTGGCTTCCAGCAAGTATGTCATGTTTAATTTCCAAGCATCTATCAACTATATTGAGAAAAACAAATTGCTCCTTTTTTTATCCTGTCTTGCATCATCTGTCCTTTGTTAGTGCTTTTTTAAACTTTATGAATTCAATGGAGTGTTAGCGTGCATTAGTGTATTAGTATGACAGATTCAACAAAGCATCCTAGTCATACAAGATCTAAATACTTCCTGGGAATTCAGGCTCTATGTTAAGTTACAAGATGCTTTACTTTATCTGCATCATCAGAAGATGGTATTCAACATGGGGCCCCTAAAAGAAAGGAAAAATACTAGGAAAAAGAAATCCCTACAGCTAGAACAAGCAAGATGCAAGTTGCTGCTGACATCAATGAGCCAGAGAAGTTTTGTTCTCTGAGTATGCTGCAATTAATTTTTCCTTTGCAAATGAGAGATTAGCACAGGTGACACATAGTTTAACCTTATACATAGTCCTCAAATCTATGAAGTAGGCATAACAGATCAAATTGAGGATAATGAGTTCCAAGACTGGCTGAATTCTTCTGGATTTGTCCACGTGTATATTTCCACAACCCTTAAGGTTTTAGTTAACTGTAGTATTTTCTTTGTCCAAAGCATGGCACAGCCTAAGCAGAACACATCACAATAAGCAAGACTGAGCTGCCTTTTCCCTCCACTGTATGACACTCTGAACGTGCAGATTTCACTGCTTATTGGACACAGAGCCAGTATATTCTAAAGGAAACACTCACTTCATCCAAAATAAGTAGTCTTTGACAGGTAGATTTTAATGAAGCTTCTATTTTGAGATAGTCATTGCCCTCAAGTATTTAGCAAAACACAAGTTCACTGAAGGTGCTTAAAAGGATTTGAGCCAATTGAAGTCACAGGTGAACCAGAAAATCAGTGTGAAGAAGACTTCACCTCTCTTGCCCAAGGCATAAAGACTAGCTAACTGCAGTGGGCAATGTTCTTGGGGGAGAGCTAATTGCTTGGTGTTGAAAGGATTTCTCTACCTTTTTTTTCAGGGAGAATCTGTTCCAATCTGTGAGTTAGACTTACTGGCAGTTTTGGACTCCCCTCTGCACTGAATTTTTCCAGCTCATGAGGATGGGACAGTTGTTCATCGCTCCTTGCTAGAAGCAAAGAAATGCTAAGCTCATCCATGCTTTAGCAGCCTGTGCCAAGAGCTGGAAATTCCTTGGCTGTATAATTCATCTGCACAAAGGCAAGTCAGACTCCTACACAACACAGCTGCATCAAATTGGCAGGCTGTGTTTTTCTCTCCTCCTCTACTCATAATGCAGATAAAACTGTTCTCAGGCATGGGTCTAGCAAGACTTGTACCAAACCCTTGCACACTCACTAGTATGAATGCAGCTTCTAGGAGTTCAACAGCCAGGAAGGTTGGGGCACCTCTGTTTGGAACTGAACACGTGTCAAACTACATACGAAACTGGCAGCACTCTAAAATCATGAAGTGACGTCCTTATGTCAGTGATGAATTTGTTGCTGAAGTCTGAGTGGATGTTTCTAAGTACCTAACTCAGAATGTACCCTTTAGCCTTTATTATAAAGACAAAAAAAGTGACATAAAAGCAAATATTTTGCATACAAAGTAAATACACACCTGACCTTTGCTGAAGCAATTATTAAATTGTAATTAATACATCACAAACCCTCTTACTTCCTGCTAACTCCAGGAGATGCAAGAACAGCATGTCAGGCTCATTACAAGATTGTTGCATTTTCATCCTTGTGGGCTTTTTTGACCAAATCCTGATTTTTAGATTAGTCAGACAGGCTGAATACGAAGACTCACTGACGTCACTCCCTGAAAAAAATCATCCAGTTCCCCAGGACAACAACTCCATGGTGCTGGAGCAAAGGCAGTTTGGTGTGGAGAATTGAGCTATACTTCGTCTGAGTGCTGAGTTGCTGTCCTGTGTTCTCTTACATACTGCTGAGGTATTTCACCACGTTTCCCTTCAGTGTTGCAGTTGTAGGTGAAGCACTTCACACAAGCCAGTATCAATTTACAGGGGACTGTGATGGAGCCCTTTTGAATGACAACCTCTCCAGTCCACATAGCAGGGCTGAGACAGAGCTCCTTTTATGCCCACTCTCAATGGGAACCAGTTGTTCATTCCAGCCACTGGTACCATGTCCCCACCCTCCAGTCATGTTGGTAGCTTCATGCCTTGTTCCACAGCGCTGCAACAGTCATATATCATTAATAGTAGTAAAGCAGAACAAAATGATAGCTTCTTAAAGAAGATTAGGGCACAGAAAAAATATGAAATTAAACAGACCTAATACTTAGAGGGGAAATGATAAATATGCACCCAGTTATCTCTGTGCAGTAACTCAATGGAATGGACTTATTGCACAGCAGGCTTGCTATTTGTTTTCCCCTCTCTTCCCAGCATGGGGGATTTTAAGTTAAACAATTTTATTCATACCCGAATTCACTTGTGTATCCCAAATTGGCTGCCTGCCAGCTTCATTGGCATTTCAGGTTCATAACATCTTAATCTAGAGTCATACAGTAACTAGGAGGGAGGCTGAATGTAGGAATAAACCTTTCCTGGAGAATTGTCTTTGAGATTTTAAAGTAAAAGGACATCTATATTAATTGGAAGCTTACCTGGAATGGCAATATGGATGCAAGTGCTAACTTTGTTTACATGAGCCATGAAAAATGCACAGGAGTTTTTGGTATTTTCACTCAGCATCAGAGCAACACTCAATCCAGCAAGCATCACATTTTGGATCATTTGCCAAGGATGTTCATGATACACATAGTTTTCTTGAAAATTTAGCTCATTTTCTAGACAGCAGTGAAACAAAGAATTATAGACAAAGCATTTAACCAAGATGAATCAAGATCTCACAAGAAGTCCTGTCGAGTTAGAATAGAAGGAATTATCTGTTAGATACTGTAAGAAAGGTCCAAGAACAGAGGCTCTCATTTCCTGAGTCTCCAGTTTCTAAACCTGGAGCTTATATATTATTCGGCCTGGAAACACACTTGTATGCATGTTTATTTAACATCTTGTTAAATAGAATTTCATCATGGAATAGAAAAATGTTGTGAGTTAATCCATTACCTCAGCGAACTTGTTCCAACAGATATGACGAGGCTGTTAATGTTTATACAGAGTGACGTGATTTTCCATACTCAGCCTTGTCTCTCTAGCCTCACAGGGATATGCAGGCCAATACTAATTATTCAACTCCCTTTGCTTTTGGTTTCAAGCCAAGATGGAGCATCTTGAGGAATCCTACATCTTCTTAACAAAACCTCTTGTCATTTCAAACCTTAATGGTCTGAAGGGAGGTAGGTGATGAACAGTCACTTTGCCAGCTCAGCAAAAACCAGGCTGCGGAGAGAAGGCAGAGAAGGTGTGCACAGCACAAAGGCTGATGTCGGGTTAATGTGGTATGAACCTACTCTCTGATTTTTGTCTGACAGAGGAAGTTTCATACAGTGGCAGCAAGGAGTGCACATCATTGTTTCCCCCAGTGACAAGCAACTGTCTTATGAACTGGCAAGAGTAAAGACAGCAGAAAAGCAGAAAAGCTACAGAAGGCAAATTTATTATTTGCAAGAAGTAGGAAGGGGTAACCACCCAGACAACCAGGATCTGTGTTTGGTTTTGTTTCAACTTCATCAGACTTATACTATCTCCATTTGCATCAGGTCTTTGTGTCCTTCCAGTTTGGCATTTCAGGCTGAGGCTTTGTTCCAGAAGAAAGTGGGTCAGACAGAGAAAAATCTCAAACTGTATAAAATCAAGCACAAGTGTCTCTATTTCTGATGAAGTATTAACCAAATAATGCTTCCAAGGGAGCACTGAAGGCCAAATAGCTTCTAGCTTGTGAATCAGTTAAGCACTAAAGAAAGAGCAACAGCAAGAATGGAATTGCTGTAGAGATGGAAACAATAAGGTGGTTATTGGCCTTTCAGAAATACAGTCATAAAAGAGAGAGGAAAGATGAGAGAGCTGCAAACAGTGCAATCAATGTCTTATAAACGGCTTTTCTCCCCATCCCCACTGCCTGACCTCCAGCTGTACCCACCGCTGCTGGACGAAATGCTGGACAGAAGCCAAGGTGGACACATTTCTTGTTTTATTACAGAGGATAAATGCCAGCTTAAGTCCTTTACAAGCCAGGAGGAGAAAAGCTGTCTGTAGAAGGATGAGACAAAAAGGAGATTGTCTGGGCCATGAGTTCTGCTTTGTACCCATAGGCAATAGGCCACAGGGCAGTGAAATGTGGCAGTGGGGTGGGATTCCCATGAGGCACCCAGAGAGCTGCTTCTAGCAGCCTTTGTTTGCATGTTCAGCATGAAGGACACACTGGGAAAGAAGGGAACCAGATAGCAGACCTCCTTACCTGGCTGCTGCAGAGACCTGCTGCACATGACTGCCCGTCTCAGAGGAGAAGCTAGCAGCCCGGGTGCGACCACATCCTGCTCACAATGCCCACACTGGGGAGACGATGAGCGCTGGTTAATACCTTCACTTCTTCTAGCTGTAGGCCAGTAAAGCCCTGATGAGCCTGTGATCCAAACCCTAGCATCACCCAAGTTGCTCCCAAACAGCTCCTAAGCAGCCTCCTGACCCTTTCTTTCTCTTTTTGCTAATGACAGGGCATCCACCCACAACAGGGTTGAGCCTTCCCTCTTGGGAAGACCTGGGGACTCCCTGGGCTATGCTGATCTGCACCACCAGCAGAAGGCTTCACCTAGGCCTGTACCCCTAAGCCTACAGGTTTAAAACACTTTCTTTTCTGTGTCCTCGCTTATCTTCCAAAGGTTCCTAATCACTCCACTGCTTCCTCCTTTTGTTTCTGCTAATTCTCTCTAACCTTATACAGATGCTCTTTACACCTCACAGTAATTAATTCAACTCTGGCAGGTACAGCCAAGCTTCCCTTTAGAGGTTCATATTCCCCATCAGACCTGCCCAGGCAGCTGGGATAGTACAGCAGAGATTTGGATTCACTCCTTCACTGGTGGCCACAGTCCCCCTGGATTCTGAACCCAGAGTCACACGTATTCATGGCCAACAGGGCAAGAAGGGTAATTTTTAAAAGACCAGCTGGTAGAGGATGCAATAGTGGTTGGTTGAAACAACAGTGAAAGCAAATCTTGAAAACATCCCAGAAATTAACGATCTGGAATAGAATGATAGAATAAGATTTTGAGGTCTGATATGAGGTCCTCAGGTCAATAAGGAGATGATGTTTCCATACCTCTACAGGAGTGCTCAGGGCCTGTGTCACAGAAACAGCCCCTCTGTGATTCACATGAGATATGACGGGAGATGGGTTACAGATGGGTTCTCCCTTGCTCTGCTTTATATCCAGGTAACTTAATCTTTTCCTTATCGGTACCCCCAAAATGTTTCTGTGTGAAGCACAAAAGGATTTTGTCTTTTGGCTTTAAAATCAGTTGAAGTTCAGTTGCACAAAACTGTAGTGGGGAAACACATATGAAAAGATTACACTAATAACATTGAGGATTTATGCTTTTATTAATATGGTTTACTCATCTGAATGTACTTTTGTTTGATCAGAAATGCAGGAATTTTTCCTTTATTATGAGATGACATAAAGCAGATACTCTTGTCTCTTTCCTCCTTCCTTGTTTTTATATATAATTTAATTTGGTCCACATGTTGTGTATTTCTGATGTAGGAAGCAGGAACTGAAAGCACATTTCCCTACTTAATACATCAGAAGATATTCATTAGTACAAGACTGTCTAATGGCATTTTGCCAGCCCTCCCCTACAAGAATAGGTGAATCATCAGTACAATAATATTGTCAGGCCCAGCTGGTCTCTCATGTCCTTTGATTTTACTCCCAGATGCAACATAGATAATTCACAAAACCATCTTCCATGCATATACATTGTGTACACGCATCTGCAAACATCTCTGCAAAGCTACCACAAGGGGAGAACAGTGGGATCAGAGAAGGCATGAATTACACTGGCATCTAAATTACTAAAATCTCATGGCTTGAAGGATGCAAATGACAGCACCAATAAAAACTCACCTGAAGTTAAGATCAAAATATTTGCATCTGGAGAGTTCTCTTCAATTCCATCATGGAGAACAAGAGAAAATTAGTGGGATGAAGAATAACACATTTGTTTCTGTAGTACATGCTGAGAGGGTGGCTGGAGATTGGGAATCTTCTTTCCTGCCCATAAGCTGTGCTGGGAGATGTAGCCTGTTACTTTTACTGTGAAACTGTGGGAGACATTTTCTTTTTAATCACTTAACTGCCGTACGGATGGTTGTTTACTTGGTAGTAAAGAGATTTTGGCAAACAGCTGTAACCTGTACAAGAAAATTAGCATACACAGATGGAAAGCAAATGATGATTAGTCAGGAGATGGAAAATATTAGAAGTATGTATATACCTATATATCTCTTCGCAAAATTTACTTATATTTTTATTACAAGCCGTCTACTTGTGAGTAGACGAGCATCAGCAGGGAGGCTGGGGTTTGTAGGACAGATAAGAGGTGCTGCTGGGCAGGCAGGGGAGAGTGGAGTGGCCTTGAGGACAAGGGGAGGGAAAAGTTGGAGATACAGCAAGAAAATAAGCAGAGAGAAAGGCACAGAGAAAGCCATGGATTGTACACATCCACATGCTGGGAAGGGGGAATTTTGCAGTGAGAAAGTTCCACCAGAGAGACTGAACCAAGAGGAAAGTTAAGTTGTGAGATAGAGAGCTTTTTAGAACAATACAATTTTTTAAAGCCCCCAAAACAAGAAAATGACAAACATGACAGAAAAAGAGAAAATAAAGCCTTTGAAAATGAGAACTCCTATAGGAACAATGAGGAAGGGAAAGACAGAGGCAACCTAAATGGTATTTTAAACAATAAGTAGCAGCATTGCATTGTGATGGTGGTCTCTGTATGTGCCCCGCCCCTCCTCAGCTCAGCTTGTGTCAGACTGTGGTACAGCCTTACATAGCAAAAGCTATGATTTAGTGAGCAGAAAACTAGAGATAGAAATATTAAATGTAGCAAGGGAAAACTGCAGGAATTTCATCTTAGATGTATATTAGGAAAGGGGAAGAAACTACTAGCTCTGCTGGCATAGCATGTACCATTGCAATGCCTAACACAGATTCCCTGCAGACTCCTTAAGGAAATCAAACTTGTTTCTTTTAAAGTTTGGAAAGGAAAGTTTATGCTGAAATAGTAATTTCTATGTACATGATCAGAATAGTTTGTTGGTTTATTACACAGACAGCCTGAGACTGTGTTCTTGTTTCTTAGGATTTCTAAAGCATGTGAATCCTCTGGTATTGCTGAACAGTACAATCTAGTCTTCAATATTGAATTGTTTGCTTTTAAACAGAGGGACATATTTTTAAGTATTTCACATCCACAGGCAGACGTAACATAATTAAAACCAAAAATATATTGGCAACATATTTTGAATAGATTTATGGTTTAACTTTTTCTCTTTTTCTTATTCTTTTTTTTGTTCTTTTTTCTTTTTTTTCTTTTTCTTTTCCTACTTCTTTTCCTTTTTTACTTTTAAATAATAAGTCCTGTGCAGATGTTATGAATACATACATTCAATTAAAATACCTATACCTATATAAAGTAGATTTTCTCACCAAAAATCATTTGGGGGGATATGACAGGTCAAAACACCTGACTCACTCAACAGTTTTGTCCTGAGGTTGAAAACATAGATAAGACAAACCAAAAGACACTTCTGTAAGGAAATTAAGAGAGGCAGCATCTGAACTCTCATAAAAGAGGCCCCTCTGACTTTCACCAAGGGGTCACAGAGAAATAGTTGTTAGCACTTTCCAACCCGATAGCTTCAGTGTGGGAACATATCATTGTTATTTCAAAGCTGGGAAAATCAGGACACAGAGAGGTCAACATGATTCCTTCAAGGACAGATAATGAGTCAGATGTAGACCAACACAGAGTGGTGTTGTTCAGATTTCGAGGCCAGAGCCACACGTATTGGGTGCATTGACTCCCTTGCCAGTACAAGATGAGAAACATTCCTAATTATTTACCAGCTGTGGAATTTCTATTTGTACTTCTGATAAAAGCCTCCGAAGACTGGGAGTCAGGCTCGGACATCTCAATATCCAAGGGGAGTTAAGTGTTAGTGAGTTAAAAAACTGTTTACACTGGGGCAAGAGTACACAAGTGCAGAAACAGCTCTTTGCATTAGGGCAGCTATATGGCAAAACCGCAGTGCCATGAGAGCAACAGGCTTCCCATAGAGGTGACAGTTGTGCTGAAGGATTAGGGAGATAGTTGGGAATTTAGATACTGAAAGCAGGACTTAAGCAGTGCTTGGGTCCTTAAATCCTTCGTAAAATTAAACCCTTGAATCTCCATCTGTGCTTCTCTTTCTCTATAATTAACTTGTTGTATTGATCTCTTCTGATTCAAATACCAAAGTAGCAGCAGAAGGTCTAGTCCCACTCATAGAATTCTTGCCTATCTGGCTCCAGGAATCTCATCAAAAAAGGAGTTGGTTGCATTGGCAGCCTATATGCTCTCCAGGGTCTCTAATAACAAAGTGTGCTCTAATAACAAAGATTTTTCCCTCTGCACAAGGTGTTCAGTTGCTGAGATGGTGGCTTGGCAAGTTAAGTCACATTTGTGCACACAGTGCAACCAATGGTCCACTGCAAAATGTTATTTCTATCACTTAAATGCTGCCATTTCCCTTGTCACTTCTAATCTAATACATTTTTTATTCTTGTTGTTTTTAAGTTGACAGAAATGGAAATTAGCAAGTACTCAAGGGTCATTGATTTTATGGCACTGGTAACTGAGGCACCACATACACACCCCATCATGCAAGAAATATTCTTGCTACACTGATAAGGCTTTGGACACATCTTAGATGGTTGCATTTACTTTTCATGAATCAAATTTAGTAAACTGTAGTTTGTCATGGCATAACATGCACACAGATTTTGCGTTTGTAAAAACATGAGCAAAAGGCTGGTGTGCCTGCCCCTGTAAATTCATGCTGGAATGAAATCTTGTTGTTTCAAACAAATGGCTGGATAGTATTATCTATTAATTAATTTGTCCTGGCAGTTCCAATTTAAGGAGAAACTTCTAATCACAGTCTTGACATGCTGGTTTTACAGCAGTGTAAAGGTTTCTGGCATTTTGGTAGATGCTGAAGGGTCACGGAGCTGGATTTTGCCCATGTGTTTGAAGCTGTCTTTTTTACTGTCACCAGCACATAGGTCAGTGGTGAGACATTCAGGAGCAGTTATGATGCCATAAACCTCAGTCATTGAAAGAAACACATTTTTTCTTGTACTTCAGACCCAGAAGTGTAACCCATGAAATGTGGTTTTTGACATTTTTTCTAGCATAACTGTAAATGAAGGGTTCCATCTCTAGTGTTTTTACCATTTGCTGACCATGTGCCAGCCCGTCCATGTGCGGCTACTCCGGTATTTGCTTCAGGTGAAAGTTTCACAGTTGCACGTGCAAGTCCCTGGTGGGCAGACACAGCAGGTGGGTCAGGTTTTTCAGGAGAGACCGGAAAGCAGCCAACTGTGAAATCTCACAGGCTTGTAAATCCAGGCTTGATTTTGTTTATTTCCAGATATATGCAGGTTTTTCACATCATGTTCTTATCAGTGTTATTGTGGCTTAAACAGGAAGCTGCATACCAATGGAGATGGGAGGAATGCATCTACAGACAAGGGAGGGTTACTAGGCGAGGTGAGGGAGTATCCTCGCTTCTGACTGCTGTGGAGTATTTTCAGTGAATGACCTTGGATTTTCTCCCTCTTGGAAACCATGGCAACCAGCATTTGTTCTTGTAAAATAATTTCTTGTCTCGCAGTGAATGATTATATATCTCCTCCAAACTCTGAGGTAAAATCTCTCCGCAAAGAAGAACAAAAATTACTAAAGAGAAAGCCTGAGTTGATTGTTTTGAATCCCTATTTCTTAAAAAATGCACTGCTACATGTTTATCTACTGCCAGCTGAACAACAAGCTGTAGAGTAGCCTCTGGATGATTGTCTGATCCTATTTCTAGGTTAGCATAATTAAGTCTGAAATAAATACAGACATCTTTGGTGAATGCACATTTGTTTCCCTAATTAGCATCTGACAACAATCAGGAAAAAACATTCCAAGATTATACTGAGGCTTTTCTCAAGCGGTTTGGGAATCACTGACACAGTCATGTTGCTGTTCTTAAATATATTTTAAAGTGATAAAGGCTATTTGCAAGTTACCCATTTCTCAGATAATCAGTCTGTGTAATTCTGCCTGTAGCACCTTCTGTGTCCTGCGCTTCATCCATACAAAAACTCCCATCACCTGGCATATGAGGGAAGAGAAGTGTCTCTCACACATCCATACAACTCAAAACCATCTGCCAAAAAACCTGAACAACAAACACAAACCCAAATACAACAAGACAAACAAAATCTACTTTAAAAATAAAGCTGTGAGCAGTTGAGCTTGTCTTTGCTTCGTAACATGCATCACTTTTTGGCTCCTCAGTGGTGAAAAAACATGCAAAATAGACATGGAAAATCCTCCACACCTGCTGCAGGATCATCTCTGAGTTATATGGAATTTCATTTCATAGGCAGGCAAGTTGCTGAGGCCTTCAACTGTGCACTACCCCATCCCAGCTTTGTAGCTGCTTCCTTTCATCTGGAAACAAGGTGCAGATGCTAAAAATGGCATATTTTAAGCCTAGATCCTAAGGAAATAAGTCCTAAGGGGGAACCAGCTATTTCTACTTGTGAATAATCCCTCTTCTGCAGTAACTTTGAGCCTTCTGGCATAACTCAAACAAATCTGAGGGAGGGCATGGAAACCTCAAGGACACTGATGCTGATACAAGCATCTGAACATTGGAAGCTGGGTGGGAAACAGATGCCAGGTCTTTCTGCTTTCTGGGCTGCTTGAGCTCTGTCCGATGGCTCTGTGCATCTCATCAGGTTATCAGGTGGTGAGCCCAGCTTGCTTCTGAGGACCTTGGGCCTGTCTTTGGCCCTGCAGGGAGGCCTGCAAGTTCAAGTCTAGGATCTTCTGCCCACTGCAAGGGGCGAGAGAACATCCTGAGGACACGGATCCAACTGCTGCTGTAGTGGCCCTTGGGAGCATTTCATTTCACTTGCCTCCCCTTGCAGGCTATGAGTTTCCTGGGAAAGCTAACCCAGGAAAAGATCTGCATGCCCACCCACTGCCTGCAGTCCCTCAGCAGCTCCCACACACCCTGCTCTAAGGGCTGCTGTGGGAGCTGGGGGGCACAGCTACTGAAGGTAGGGTTGTCCCCTGACAGCACAAGGGAGCACCCTATCCAGCCACTTGCCACCACAGGGTCTCTCCTGGCCCTTCCCCTGGGGCTTGGGTACCCTCTCTGGAGCTCCAGTCTCTGCTTGCATCCCTTATCACCTGCACACCAGCCAAACTGCAAGGCAAGATTTATGCACACTGTGATATCCCCACAGCTAATGTGGATACCATGGTATACCAGAAGAGGTAAAGAAAAACACAGAGAAAGCCCTGTGTTGCTTTCTTTTATCAGAGAAAAACCTCGCTACAATAGACATGATTCATAACATTGTTAGTGACAATTAAATGCCGTACTTGAATACAGGCAACACAACTCCTATTTCATCACAAGACTGCCCTTCTGCTGCTCTGCTATTAACAGTGACTTTGCCTTGGAGCTTTGAATCACAGTGCCAGGGCATGCAGCTAAGCAAGGACTCCCCATCAGCCCACTAACATCCTCAAGGAAAATGCAGCAAAAGTTCATTTTAAGAGGGGCTCTGACAGATGTGGGGACTGCAATAGGGGCAGGTTACAGTGAGACCTATGTGTGCCAATGAAAGACACTGCTGCCATAACTGTGGCAGCAGAGGGGCCGCAAACTGAAGGGGTGTATGGGCTACTTGAGGAGGTTTACTGCAGCCTGTGCTGGAGAAGCAGCCCAGTGCAGAGCTCTATGGTGAGAAAAAAAGAGCTCTTTGAGGACTCACATGTAGGTTCTTGAGACCCTAATGAGGCCCATTACAGGCCCTTCTTTAATAGCACCTGTGTTTTTTCCAGGGAGCATTCCTGCACCGATGGATGCACATAGACTTGGGGTGCATACCCCTAGAGCCTGGGAGCCCGGAGATGGGGGCTTTCTCCAGGCCAAGCCAAAGCACTTAGCAGAGGGTTGCAGTGATGCTGCAGCCAGACCTACAGATGCCTCTGTTAGATCCCCAGCCCTCCTGGGCCGTGATGCACCGTGCCCACATGACTATGCTGAAAAGAAATGCTTAACAGACATGTGCGTTAGCTCAGATTAACTGAGCAGCCTTTCTCAGCCAGTGACTATGAAGTGGGGGTTGAAATCTGAAAGCGTTGCATGGGATTAGCCATGCATCTGCCATTAAAATCAATCTTCTGCACTGCTTTGAAAATCTCCATTTGCAATTATCTGCCTCTCAGACACAAGGAAAGAAAAGAGAGGATATGAGGAAGGGGAGAATGAATCCAGAAACTTTTCAGAAATGTATTGTGACTCCATGTCATTTATTAATGATATCCTAGGAGGATGCTCAGATTATTTTAGTTCAGTTTCAGTTCAAAATGGCTAAACAAATAAAAGGACAATATACTAATTGGGGAAGAAGAAAAGGATCTGCTTATTTGCTATAATACTGATGCATCCAGGGACAAAACTTACATCAAGTTCTAGACAAACACATTTTTCAGTAGATTAAAAAAAAAAATTACAGATGGCTATATTCTGTTATTTTAAACTTCAGGGTTTTTTTTTTGTTGTTGTTTTGAGCCTTAGCCTGGGTGAGGGATTCAGTATTTTCCCTGCAGCATATGTGCCAGAAACATAATAGTTGCATAAATAAACAAACCAACTCCTGAAATTCTCCTGTAATTGCTCAATTCTGAGGATTGCCACTTTCAGAACTCAAAAGTTTGCAGGCATGGTGTGGTGATAAGCTGGCACCTGCAATGTGTGGGAGGGTGGTCACAAGTACTGTATGTTGGGAGAGAAAAAAGCAATAATAAAACAAAAAACAGTAAAAAAAATGGTAAAAAAAAGAGGGGTGAAATCCATGAAACAGGTAGTTAAATTTTTCTGTGGATGTTCCCATTTTTCTTCCAGAAGAATGTTTATCCTGTCAGTCATATAAAAGGAGGGGCAACTGTTGGTGTTAGGAAATTACACTGAAATAAAAAATCAAATCACAAAGCAATTGCTGATCATAAAGCAATCACAAAAAAATCACAAAGCAAAAAGGTGGTTCCTAGCTTGGTGCATAGCTGCCTCACACTTGTTTCTTCTGAAGATACCAGGGTGGCTGTCTTGCCCTATATCCCTCATTTTGCCCCCAAAGCTCACCTGCAAGGGGTCCAGCAATATACACTTGTAGGAAGAAAAATGAGATCTGAAAGTGCTTTGAGAGTAATAGCACTGAGAGATGAGAGCCAGACAGGGAGAGAGGAGGAGTATATTGTGAAGTGACAGCTGATACTAGCACATTTCTACAGGCTAGGACAGCAGGGGAGATGAATGGGAGAGATGGCCATTGGAGTGGGGAGAATGACCCTGCAGCAGAGTTCAGGGAAGAAGGGAGTCTGTGTAGTCAGACTACTCAATGGGCACTGCAATTGCTCGTCCTTAGTGTGGTAGCCAGTCCCACCATTTCATTCTTCACTTGATCATTTATTCTTACTAGTTAAATAGAAAACTGAACATTTCTCCTTTGTACCAAATAAACTTTGCATTCCAAACAATCCAAATGTTTGATTTTTCAGCCTGTATAACGAAAGTAGAGAAAACAGCACAAAGCTCAAGGGTGAGCAGAACAGCAGAGAGGGCAGGTCTTGCTTTTTCTAACCACTGAGGACAAGGGACTAATGGTCCATGCACCTCTGTTTACTTTTCTGGTTTCGAGGCAGGAGTCTTGCAGGGCTGGTGAGACTGTTCTGCACTGAGTCCTCCTCATTTGTGTGGCAGCTTTAGTTACATATCAAGCAGCAGCAGCACGCAAGTGGTTAGGACACTAGTCACAGAGCTAGAGCATGAGGGTTTGTGTCCCAGCTCCACCAGCATCTCAGTGATTTTATCACAGAGTTTCTGTAGCAATCTCCTGGATCAGAGGAAGACACTGAACTTGGATCTCATACTCCCTAGGCAAGTGCAGACCCTGATAAGAAAAGGTGTTTTCTTTGGTGATCTGCCTGTTGCCCACTGTCATCCATCTGACCCCCTTATGCAAACAGTATTGCAATGTGCAAAAATACATTATTCAGTGGAGAAACCATTTTCTCAAATCCCTCATCTCAGGGGAATAGTTTCAAAACACAGTTCTTTTAACAGCTATGGCAGCAGACAGTGGAGAAGGCTATGAAACTAAAAAGGAGGAGAGATACTCTGTGTTTCTGAACAGTCTAAACGTAGCCATGCAATAAGAAAGCAGCAAAATACAGAATGGCAATGGGTATGGTAACCACAGACCAGGATGCGTGCTGGGGAAGAGAGTGAGACAGTGGAGGTGCCACAGTGAGAGCTGCCTGCAAAAAGAGTAAGGGGGTCGGAGTCAGTTTTGTTTGCACACTATGTTACTAACCACTTGTGACCAGCAGAGCTTCAAGATGCACAAACGCCTGGAATAATTAGGTCAGTCATGTCTAGATGCAGAGACAGCTAGATCAGACTTGGCTATGCTGTAGCTTTCCCCAGGAAACTGTGGCTATTACAACACCAGGGTTCAGGAGACGGGTATAAAAAAAATCTGCATCTGAGAGGGTACCAAATCTACCCTATTGTCAAAAAACTGAATGGGCTACAGGAGCTGCCTGTACCTCAGCCTCCTCCCACTCCATGCAGCTTGCTTGCATAAGCAGGTCTTCAACTTCAGAGGTTAGTGAGAGTAAACAGGGAAGATCAAACATCCCCCATATCCATCCTGTTTAAGCACAAACTGAATTGTCTATGAAGCAGGACACTAAGTCCATGCAACACAGTATGTGTTCAGACTCAAGGATTTCTGTGGGTAGGAAAGGACTGGGGGATTATAGCCTGAATGTTAAGTAGCTTCATCATCTCCACAATGTCAAAACATCATCTTATGCTCCAGGAAGATACTTTGATTAGTGTAATTAACACTATTGTGCCTGGCGTGTGAGGCAGTAGGTGTGCCAGCCCCGAGGTCCCACTGGCTGCTGCAGACACGGAGAAGAGAAGGGTCACTCCTGGCAGCAGAGCTACTCCAGCAGGAAGGCAGCCAGTGCACGTGGACAGGTTCCCTGCCTTGCTGCCTGGGGGTCTGCAGTAGCACACGAATCACTGCACTTGCTCAGCCTTGCCCGGGTCTGCTCTTCAGCATCAATGAGAAACATGCTGCTAGTGGAAGGTGATGATAGAGTGTTTCCTGTAGAGATTTCAAACCCTAACAGTGACAATTTGTGTCAGAGTCACATTACAAGGTCTCAGACAGACCCGTCAGTGTCCTCACACCAGAAAAAAACCCAGTAACACGTTTCTGTTGTTGTTCTGTTTCTGTTTTTACAACATAACAAAGCAACCTTGCTAACAAGAGCAGGGAAATTGATCGGATTTGGCTTTGTTTTGATTAGAATGTTTGCAGGTTCTTGTCAGCAAAGAGAAAGCTTCCCTAGGTGTAAGCCCCAGGCCCAGGATAAGTAAGTTCTTGAAATTGGCTCAATTCTTTTTCTTAGAATCGAATATCCACTGAAGCAACTCTGCTTCATTCTTTGATGTGTGTCAGAGGCCACATCATTTATTTTTCATTTGATTTAAAGTGAAATGCAGAGAGATCTGCTAGTTAGCAGTAGCACAAGACTATAGTACAAGTAGAATTTAGATGACATTTGACAAGGAAAAAAGAACATTTTTTCCACATAGGCATTTATGGATTTTTATAGCTACACATAGGATTGCTTCTAGCCTTTGATGGAAATTATTCTGAAGAAACCTTAGTGGTACAGAATTGTGTTGATATACCTAAATTTTTTAGATTTTGCCTTCCATTTGTGGTCTTCAGCATTTTCAACATTCTCCACAGATTACTGTAATTTCTTTCTTGCCTATCACAATAATATCAGTAAAGAGTTTAGAGCCAAATACAGGGGCTAATACTACAAATGGAAACAGATCAATAAAAAGGCATAGAAAATCACTCACAAGACAGTGGTTATTGAAACAATATTAGTTGACTACCTAAGATACTCAGCAACTTCCTGCATTCAATCTCTCTGTATCTAGTAATTTAAGAAGGAAAGTATTGTATTTTAATACAGCTTATGCTTATTGTAGTCTCATAGGATTTGTAATATAATAAGACCATCCAGCAGTTTTCAACTGTGGTAGCAAAAATATTACCATGCCAAGGGCATTACATCATACACTGACCCTGGTTAGTCAGCAAAAATAGTACCTTATGAGAGAGTTGTGGTAACGATTAGACTTTTATGTCGTAAGTCACAACATAATTCCACCACTTAGGAAACAAAGCAGGACAGCATTGATAGAAATATACCATATTTATGGACAAAGACTGCAGGACAGTATCAGAAGGTATCCTGCCAGGGACCATACGACAAACTGGGCTGGATGGGCAAACTGGGACATCAAATGACAAATACTATTAAAGTGATAAAAATTAGTTAGAAGTAGTGATTCCAGGAGCCATCTTTCACGCTTATCTAAAAGGTAGCACTTACTAGGAGTCTGTGTGTTCCCTGTCCCACTATTGCTTCAGGAAAAGCCTCTCTTCATTTCTTCTTATGATAATTAGCTGTTTCCATGGATAAATCTCATGGCTCTCAAAGGCTCCTTACAAAGCTTGCTGTCTGGTATTGAAGAAAGACACACTACCTGCAAGTTTTAGCAGTTCAGGGTTTTGTTTTCTCTCATTGAGTTCCTGTGCCTGTGCTGTGAACACCTCTCACCCGTTACAGTTATCTTTTCTGCTAAAATGCCATTTATGTTATGGGCCAGGGTGAGCAAACCTGGGAGCCACCCAAATGCCATGTTCTTCGGTGCCCTCTTTGGTACTGATAACCACTAAGCCCTTGGGGACACTGGACTGAGCAGTGGACAGGTGGATTGACAGAAAGTTGGGAGAGAGGGTGCGAGAGGAGGCTGGAACAAGTGCAGGATCAGTGGAACAGATGCTTGGCTCAAGAAAGAAGGGCTTATCTGCCCAGTTTAGCTTTGCTTTACATTAGCTGACTACACATTAAAGCTTTGGGAAAAATTCTCAGCCCATCCACACAACTGCTCCAGTTGCCCTGAAGAGCTGAATTACCTGGCCTTTGTTAGCAAGCTGTACCCACCCTGGAGATTCTCCTGTGGGCTTTCCCCTTTCATACAGTCTGATCCAATATTTAAATCTCTCCAACTAATTAACTGCACACCTGTTCCTGAAAAGGGGGCCTCTGAGAGCTCTAACAGCAACTGAAGAGGTGGTTTTCCAAGGTGGGGCGTTGCCAAGCTTGCATCACTTAAACATTTCCAGGCAATCTAGCCTAATGGGACTGACAGAAGAGACAGAGGCCAGGGAAGAAATCACAGGAACACTTTACACCACTTGGCCTTCATCTGCTCTGCCATCAGAACCAAAGTACAAGGTGAGTTTGTGATGCTATCTTAGGAGTAGGATGGAGCTACAGGGACCCACTTTAGGCATTTTGGAAAGCTGCTCTAGAATCCCCATGTCATTTGCAGTGTCTTTTCTTCTGGAGAGTCTTTTGGAAAGGGCAGTGTCTCTGAGTCCAGTCATAGACAGGCATCGAAGAAGCAGTATCTTGACTTCAAACAAAAATTTCATTCATGTGTTTGTAGGTCAGGCAGGACCTTCAAATAGTGCATATCTCTTTGTCCTAATAGCAATTAGCACATAAATCAAGGCTTGGCTCTTATATGAGTGTTTAGCTTCTTAAACAGAATTGATATGAGAAAAGCAAGGAATTGATCATTTTGATTATTTTGAGCTTACAATAAGAGAATCAAAATTGAGAGTGAATTCTTCACAAAAGATGGCAGCACTTCAGAATTTGTTTGTGAAAGACATCCTGTAAATCTTTTTACTTAGATTGCAGTATTGAAACATCTGCGTGTGAGATGTTCAAAGTTAAAGTCCACAGTGTTTTTAATTTTTTTTCCTAATTTGTTTATTCCATCTGTATCCATATTTATTAGCTGTCTTGCTAGGAAATACAAAACAACAAAGGATAATACATCTTCCACACAGCAAGCTATTCAGAGAAGCATGGACACCTAAAAGGTTCATCTTATCAGTGTGTATAAACACCTGAAAGCAGCAAAGCATCTGAACACAGTCTGGGGCAGCCAGCTCCAGATACCCCTGCTTGAGCAGGGGCTGACCCAGATGACCTCCAGAGGTCCCTTCCCGCCTCAGCCATTCTGTGACTGTGAAAAGCTTTGTTGCTTTCAACAATATCAATCCTGTATTCAAAAAAACATGCAGCTAGTTACTTGTAAGGACTATAGTGCTTATTTGTCTGTAGTGCAGCATACCTCACAGCCTGTGTCCTCACCTAGAGAATATCATGCTAGAACAGTTCTTAGGAAGTAATCAGTTTTACACCTATTATATAAGCAGAGGATGTGGTCCAGGACCTTTCCATGTATTATCAAACAATGCTATGAAGGATGGGTGTGAAATCAAACCAGAAAGTTCCTCTTCTTAGTGACAGGCATATTATGTAACCTACCTTCTATTCATACACACCCTGCACAGACTGGCAGGACAGAAAGAAAATCTTAATTCATCACCACTTTTATCTTAAATTCCATGTTTGATGGGAGTCAAGTGCTGCTTCCTTTGAAATCAATGCTCAAATTATCATTAAGTTTAATGAAAGCAGGACTGGTCTACCTGTCTGAATTTGAAAAGTGAAGCTAACACTAAACAGATGAAATTAAGTGAAAACATTGCGCAAATCTTTTCTGTACTCAGCATGGTGTTATGAATGTCTGTGTATGTAATCAGGAAGAACGTTAATACAACTGGCTGTTAGCACAGAATAATCATTCTCTCTTGTTAGATTAGTGCAAATGGAAAGATATAATTATTTGCAATGCACAAGACATGAGGCCTATGATAATGCTGTCTTTTGTTGGACTTTACTTCTTCACAATTGTTTTAGTACATGTTAATCATTTTTCTGATGGATGTTAGTGCTATTACACTTCCCCTTCTCACCTTCATGCATGAGAAAGGAAAGTTGTAGTTTTCAAGTGGTAGAGAGGCATCAGCAGATCAATTTTTCTAAAGGCAAAATCACTAGATGTTTACCCCACACACTGGGGTTTTAATCAATGAGGTTATGCTACAGAAACAGAGTAACTTACAGTCTGATTGACTGAGCAAGAGCTAAGGACTATTGCACAGCCTGTGCCAAACTTCAGCTGGGTTAGCGTGAATTAAAGTCTGGGATATAACTTGTTCTGACAAGAGATGAGGCAATGTGTGTCTGTGAGGCTATTACATTACCAGTATTGCTCAGCAGGGTTCAGCAGAACTGTATTCCAAGAGTGAATCCAGTGTAATGCTCCAGACCATACACATTTATCCTGGAAGTGCTGCTTGAAGTTTCATTTGAAATGGAATTTATAAGCTCACTGACATGGAATTCCTTTTTGCTTATTTTATGAAGGCTGCTACAATTAGTGCAAAATTGAAATGCCAGAATCAACTATTAAGAAATGGTGGGTTCTTTATTTCTTGCTCTCTTCCGGTCAAGAATGGATTTTTAATTTTTTTTTTTTTTTGTGAAGGCAATGCTTTCATTAGAGACAAACTGCAAGACTCCATGCAGAGCCGCTGGGCAGAATTTTGTAGGGAGTGCATCAAGCAAGAACTCACTGCAAGTGACATAGCAGAGCCTTCTGAGGTTAGGATTTAATAAAAGCAGGTAACAAAACACAGCTGCATTACACTGCACAGGATGAAATCCCTTTCGAGTGACATTGCACCTAAATTTTAAAAAAATCAATAAACAACAACCAAACCTAAACCTATTACTGTTTTGTGCAGCTGATCAACAAAACAAAAGATTCCAAGAGGAATCTGTGTCTAAGATGACCATGACTTACAGGCAGTGTATGAGACAAATTCCCAAGAAAGGAAGTAGTCTAGGAGAAAAAGCTGTAACAAAAGACACACATCGAGCAATCACTTCTGTTTTATTCAGACTTTTACCCTATTACTTGTATGACAATATTACAGCCAGAAGTTAATCCAATTCTTACCAGAATACTGTGTAACTTGCACTGCCTAAATATTTGCTCTCTTACTGCTCTCTGTATTTTTCTTACACTTAAAATGACAGCTGTACAACCTTCCCACCAATATCCCTGCTACAACACATAACCTTGTATTCCTAGAACACTGTGCCCCTGACCCCTCCTTGTTAGATTATCATTACAAGAACAAAGAGAACATCATACACGTCAGACAGGACAGGGCACTTCTCAAGTAGCACACACAGAGATCATTCCTCCTTTTTTTTAAAACTTCTAGCCTGAGGAAAACAGTGTATCCTCATTAAAAAAGCCTACCTCATAGAAAATGGTTGTCCTCCAAACTGTGTAACATGGTCATGCTCTCAGATGTTTACTGAGCTTCACTTATTTCATACTTGTCGTTCTCTATCTGCCAAATATCTTCTCTACCATTACACTGCTTAAGAGGAGAAAAAGACCTGTGTAGAAAAATTGCAGAAAGATTTTCCTAGGTCATCCTATGAATTTTGTGTCTGCTTTGAATATTTCAAGCTAGTCACAGCACAAGTGGTGTCAGCTGAGGGTAAAGATATAATTACTGTTTGCACTGACAGTGGTAGGTAAGCATTTAATGCCTAAAGTAACACCTCAGGATCAGCAACAGAGAAGTATATCAGTTTTCTTGTCCTACTTAGACTGCCTGAATGTGTCACAAAGATAAATGCACTCACCTGAATTAGCCTACTTCATTAATTGGACTGAAACCACCTACAAAGACAAAACATTTCAATTTATTGTCTTTTTCCCATGGCAGGAGTCCTTCATCATGAAAACACAGGTGAGAGAAAGATACATGCCAGTCATCTGGGAGTTTGGTACCTACAACAAACACGTTTCTACACAAAGTCAACATCATGCAAAAAAACCCCAAGCAACAAACCAACTCTTGAAAACATCTTTTAACAGATCATTTCCAAGTAAAGGCTGCTGGTTTGCTGATTCCTCTGTTTCCCATGATCTCTCCTGGAGCAGCTGTGGTATAATTTCCTAAAGCAGGTTTGGCACCTGCAGCTCTCAGAGCACTATCAGCATTTGCAGCTTTTGTGTTGCCCATTGCTAAGCCAGAAATGTCAGTGTCACTTGGGCATCTGTACTGACGTCCTGCACCCACGGAAATTTATCGGAAATACCTGTCCTTGTTCAGCTTTTACACAGATTAAATTTTTGAAAGGAACCATAGAAAGTGTTCATCTGCATGATTAGGTGCATATAAAGTTAATATCTCAGAAATCCACTGAAAATCAAAATTTTAACTTGACAATACTAGTCTTTTCAGATACTTCCTAATATATCTCACCTGATAGTCTATCTTTTTTTTACCTCCCACTCTGTCACACTTATCCTTTTCTATTCCAAGCAAATAATACAGATAACCACAGTGACGGTACAGTCTATAAAAAACGTTTGATTTTGCTCACTGTAGCTCAAGACAGATGTAACAGTAACACAAGAACAAAAGGAGTGACAGAGCACTGGGGTTTAGCAGAGTTTCTTTCACAGGAGAAAGTCAGTAGCTCAAGAATCCAAGGAAAAAGGTACATGGTTTTGGCTCAAAGAAGTCACAATAGTAATTCTGTCTAGGCAGGATTTCACCTGTGATGAACAAGATGGATCCACAGAAAGGTAAAATATGAGTGATAAATCTGGGGAAAGCTCCTCTTTATTTAGCCTTTGTAATATTAGAACAGGAACAAATGGAAAGGAAAAGCATTTCATATTAATATCAGGAAATGGTTTCATGCAACCAATAATTTTGGAGGATTATTGAAGGACTGGATAATAAATATTGGCAGCATGACATCGTGCTATAGAAGGGTTTCAAAGACTAATTACTATAAAAAAAAAAAATTGGGCTATCGCCATGAGAATGATAAAAATAATAAAAGGCTTCTCTTTTGTGCTGAGTTGTTAGTGACAGTCTTTCTTGCATGTTCTCCTAATATATCTAATACTAGCTTCTGTTAGAAACTGAGAAGCAGGACAGGTCCCACTCTGGATATTTGTGGCTAGTTTAGCAGTTTTGCCATCCTTTATTTGGCAAGGACAGTGACCAAAGCAGAAGAGAAGGAAGTGGTTAAAGGTGAGGAACATATCCTCAACTCTTAGAGCAAAATTCACCTGAGTTGCTGAACACAGTCCACTCATAAAAGAGATGTCATTTGGTGGTAGTCAGCTCTATTACGGTTCTTCCTAAAAATAAAGCAGATTTATTGGAGTGGTGGGCGTCTGAAGATGCAGACAGTGACAAACAGCACCTCCTTTATCTTTGCATTTTCCTCTTGATGTCTTGATAACACACACATGTCAAATATTTAAAAGAAAGTCATCTTTTCCCAATCAACATATTTACTCCTCCAGAAATGCTAATGGTGACTCAGTACCAGAATAAGAAAGAAACACAAAGAGGGCAGCAGCACGGTGCTTTCATCTGTTACGGCAAGCAGCTGTCAGCTAATATAAAAATTATCCAGCAGGCATCCAAATTTATGCTAAGTAAACATTTCTTGAATCTATTACATACAGCAGGAACCTAGTTTTTCTCTGGCCATTGTTCTGAGTAACTATTTCTCAGTCTTTCTCTCGCTTGGTACACACACCAAGCTAATCACCTCGTTGTGGAAGGCCATCAGGTTTTTTCCTTCATAAGTCCATGCCAACTACTTGCAGACACCTTCTTGTCCCTGAGATGGTTTCCAGGATTAGCTGCTCCACCACCTTTCCAGGGATTGGGACTTTAGAGCTGTAGTTCCTCCCGTCCCCTTCTTGTAGACAGGAGAGACCCTTGCTTCCTCTCAGTGCTCACAGCTCTCTCTGCCACACTCTAAAGATGATTGCAAGCAGCGCATAACGACATAGACCAGCACCCCAGATTTATGGGTCCATTGCATCAGGCTCACGGATGTCTGTGGGTATGATTTATTTGTATATATATTCCCTAGTCTGATCATCCTCCACTGGTAGTAAACGTACTTGCCCTGGACTTTCCCACTGCTCCCTGAGATTACAGAGGGCAAGCCATTATCAGCAAAGAGAGAGGTGAAGAAGACATTGAGTATTTCTGTGTCGTTTGTCACAACATTCCCTGCCCACTTCAGCAGTGGGGTCACATTTTCTCTGGTCTTTCTTTTGCTGCTGATGTCTTTGTGGAAACCTTCTATGTTGCTGTTCATATGTGTTGCCATATTCACTTCCAGACAAGCTTTGGCTTTCCTGACAATTTCCACAATCACAGCACCTCTGCAGTCCCTCCTTCACTTCCTGTACACCTCATTTTTGTGTCAAATTAGGAGCTTCTTGTTCAACCTCCTGCCCTCTTTGCTTGGTTTCTGCTTGTTGGCATGGACCATTTTTGAGCTTGGAGGAGATGACTCTTAAATATCCACTAGCTTTCCTGGACTCCTGCTCTCTCCAGGGCTGTATCCCATGGAATTCTTCCAAGAAGGTCTCTGAACAGGACAATTTTCGCTCTCCAGAAGTCCAGGGTGGTCCTGCTGTTTGCCTTATTCCATGCTCTAACAGTTCTAATATCCACCAGCTCATGCTTCCTGCAACCAAGCTTGTCTCTGATCTTCATATCCCTCACCAAGTCCTCCTCCTATATAAGTATCAGGTCCTGCCAAACACCTCTGCTCAGTGCCTTGTTGTTCAGTGTTGGGAAGATGTTCATAGTTGCATTGGAAATGTCTTGAACATTGAGTCTATTGCTGCAAAAACAGAGTAGATAAAACACTTCCTTTTGGAGAGAACACTGTTAATAGAGGAGAGAAGACTGTTAATAGACACAGCCTGTTAATAGACACAGGCTCGTATCAGGTTCTGATCTGCTGTTATAGTGACATAGTTATCCTGTTCTGGAAAAGGCTCTTGGAGCATCTTGTGTTCTTCTGCAGAAACTGCTGCTCCCTGTTGGCTCCCTCTGTTAGTTGCATTTATCACCATACAAGCTCTGTGGTTGCAGGATGACATTCAGTCCTCCATTTTCCTCAGAAATAACTAAGGAAAATCTAGAAATCTCTCAGTCTCGTCATGCTAGCCTTGTAATGCTCACAACAGCTACAATTCTGAACCTCTTTGTCTTCTGTGTTGCAAACAACTCTAGTATTTATTTGGTTTAACTTTGCCATAGAGATAGTGTAGGGTTCTCCTGAGATCACATTCCACAAGAAACTCAGCATTTTTATTAAATATGGGTGACTGCAGACTAGAAAGAACAATAGATTTCATACAAAAATGGACTATGGGATGAGAGAGTTAGAAAAATTAAGGCATCCATATGGCATATGGATTGGACTCTAGGACAGAAGCATCTCTCTATACAGAGCATGACATCTCATCAGGTGAACACTGACACAGGGGCTATATCTTACTTTTTTCAACTGACCAAAAATACTACTTAAGGGTGAAATTCCTATAACAGTTATGCTTGTATGCCTTCATCAGCAGAAAAAAGCTGCTGCTTCCTTAGAAAAAGCCTTATTGGACACAGAAACCAGAAGCTCGACAGGATGCCATGGGTTACTGAACCATCATATGCAATTCTAGTGGGAATGCAATTCTTTATTAAACAGAATTGAATAAGTATGGAAAAGCTGGGTGAAATGCCAGGAAGGAAGTATGGACTGGATACTCCTGCCGTTTAATTCTTTTACTGCTAAAACCCCACTCTTTCAGACACTGCCAATTCCTCTATACAGAAAAGAAAGAAAATTTTAAGACCTGAGCAAAGAATGAAAATGCCTAAACATGGGAATATGGCAAAAGCAAGGTTGTCTGACAATTCACTGTGCTAGAGGTATAATTCCCTCTTGCAGGACCAACAAGGGGCCTGTACACAATGGTGCCTTTCAATGGGTCACAGTCTGGTGGTGATGTTCAGCGTATGCTCCAGGGACTTAGCACTAAGCCTGCCTGGCCCCAGGCTGCCGCGCTGACCAAAGATGCCAAACTACATGAGTTAATTCCCAAAGCCACTTCATGGGAAACTGTGAGAAGAGGACAGAGCAGGAGAAATGGTAGGCTGCAAGAAAACATAAGGGGAAGAAAAGAAGAGAGAGAGAAAGACACCTGCATATAATCCCTGATTAAGCAATTCAGCTGAACTCATATGAAAAAGAAAACCAAGCCCTGTGATCAAACTTGGGAAGAAATGCATAGTGAAAATTCAGGACTATTGTGGATACTAGGAGAACAAGTTTGTATGGACTTAATTTTTTTTTTAATAGTTTATATATACAGCTCTAAGCATAAATATTCAAGAAAGCCAACTATATACAGGAGAAAACTTACAGACCTCCCGGAAAGGCTTTAGTTGGCACTAAGGGACAAAAACACTGCCACAAACAAAGCACTTTATTTCAATGACTGCTGTAGCCAGAAAAGAAAACAGCAGATCTACTTCTTTCCAGACTTCAGGTCAACTGGACAGGAAGGAACTTCTTTCAGCCTGAGCAGACTCTTCCAATATCTGAATGTCAGCTAACTTTATTATGCCAACTAATTAAGACACAGGCAGAATGAAGATCCTGCTGAACACAGCAGGATCCCATCACAGGATTCAACAGACTATACCAAGTCACATGGGGTGAGACTCCAAGGCTGGTGGTGACCCACATCCATGTGCAGGCTGCGTCTTCTGGGCAAGGATGTCTGCAGGGATTTTATTTTCTTACAGTCTTTAGAGAATGTGAGCAGAAAAAGCAGAAGAAGCAGGAAAAGGTTGTCTCTCCCTTTCTTGTCTGAGATTTCAAATTTCAATACCATTAAAAGATTTAAAGGCTCTATGGGTTGCAACAGCCAGCTTTCCTGTGCTATTCCTTGGTCAACCACCAGCTGTAATTCTGTCACAGAAGAAATATTTCAGCTTGTTTTGACCTGTGAATAAGGAATGAAATGATTTTTTAAGTTCTTGCATTGATACAGTAAGGGGGCTTTGAGTTGACACAGTGAAAAGGCTTTGAGGTTTTTGGAAATAAAGTCAAGGTTTGCATTCTGTGTGCTAAAAGTTAAAAGGAAGAAGTCTGCATCAATGAGAAGTCATGGTCATCTGAAGTTACTTGATTGGGTTAAGAATTAAATATATTTCACAGGCTGACTTTTCATTATGACAACTGTTGCTGCCTTGCCAGTGAAAAAGACGACCACAATGAGAAAATCTTTTCATTCCAGAGGACAAGCAACAAAGAGAAGAGAGAAAGTAGCCAGGAACAACCCAGGACTAATGCAAGCTGAAAAATTTGCAATTAAGAGCCCCTAAATTTGATTTCTATCCATACACTCACTTTGAGGACTTCTGTACTTCCCTGCTGATTAGGGTTTTGATACTTCTGGCTTTTGCTCGCTGCTAAAAGTTCATTTCCCTGGAAACAGACTTTGTATTCACGAAAATAAGACAGTGGGCTCTAAAAACTGATGTTTAAAGAAAACCCAGCTCTTCCTACCTATTGAACAGCAATTTTCATCTATGCAGTCCATCTGCCCACAGAGATGTAAAATTTTGCATTGTGGTGATCAGCCTGTTGATACACACAGCTGCCTTCCAGAGAAGGGTTTGTTTTAAAAAGACTGGTTTTGGTTGGCTGTTAAGGACTTGGTACTACCTCAAAGTGTGATAGTGGGGGGTTGGTAACGGAATGCACAATCACATCTCACTTTACTGCTTCATCACTATAAATTATTCACATTGATTGGTCTGTGCTTGATTTTGCAGGATACAGCTCTTCAGAAATTCAGTGCTACAGAATTCTTCCTCCCAAATTCAGTGGTACAGATTAGTTTATTAAACGCTGTTGTTTTCCTTCACTTTAGGCTTCTAATTACAATTATCCTAAGAAGGCCAGGATGGCACTGTGCATGAACAGGTTCAAGTGTAGACATTATGAAGGTTCTGTACCAGCAAAATATTTTGTTAGTAACAAAGCATGGAAGGCATAGACAGAGAAGGCAACCTTGGAGTTGATTTGTCCCAGTGCCGCCCTCCTTGTTTCATAGGAGGCAGGAGCTCAAGGATGGCATGCACCCTCAGATCGCCCCACCCTGTGCCAGGACAGTGGCCAGGCAGCACTGCGGGGACAGAGGGCATCCATCAGCAGTTGCTCATGGTTTGTTCTTCACACAGAGAAGCCCTGCTGGCATCTTCTCAGGTCCTCTGGACAAGGTGAAAATATGAACAATTATTTTGATTCTATTTTCAAAGGAAAAACAAAACCAAAAAACCAAAACCCAAAGGTTTGGTAAACCAGACCCTGAGCTGTTGAAGCCTTAGCAAGGAGATCATCTCCCACCTGCCCTGGAAGCTACTTTTAAACTGGGCTCTTGCTTTTAGTCTTTGCCTCAGCTGTGTCACCAGTGGGCTTTGCCTGGCCGTGGGACCTGCTGATCTTGGGTAACCTGTGGGCCAGTGTCTGAGCATGACCCTGGCCATGTCCCCAAACCATGACCAAGGCCTGTCATGGGCCTGCCCTGCTGTAATCTGTAGCTCCCAGCCTCCCTGCCCTTGCCCTGATCTTCATTTTCCCTCCCTTCAAGGCCTATTCCCATGCTCCAGGAACACTGACTGTCTCGGAGACCTCAAATTATTACTTAATTTCTATCTGTAATATGTTCCAGTTTCATTAATTTACAAGGAGAAAAAACCCAAAGAGCCTGAAGTAGATGGTTGTTAATCAAATGCTATCCTTGTGCAGTTGTCCTTGTTTTATACAGTCCTTTTAAGTTTGTAAATGTTTTCTTAATGTTGTTGTAACATAACGAAATCTGGGCTATATTTCCAATGTCCTGAAATGGTATAATTATACTCCATTGCTATATATGTGCTAAAACTCAGGATTACCTCTGTCATAAAACCAAGAAGCTGATGGATTGCCTAAGGAAATATTATTGTGAAGCATATTTCTCCCACCGAAACTTGAAAAAAGCTAAGTACTTACATGCCTAAAGGTTTTGTTTGCTTGTTTGTTTGCTTAAATCAATATTCTTTGGTAATGTTTGCATTTTGATATAATCTAGAGATTTCCATCATGCTTGAGACACACCAGTGCTGTAGAGGGATTCTTGGAGAGAGGTTTCGTCTTCTTTGGTCAATTAAAGTTTAGAGAAGAAAGGCATTTCTTTACCGTAAGTGTACCCTGGAATGGGCTTGCTAGAGGGGGTGGTTGGTGCACTGAGCCTGTCACTGTTTAAGGAGCATTTGGATGAGGTCCTTAACATCATGCTTTAACTTCTGATCAGCCCTGAAGTGCTCAGGCAGCTGGGTGAGATGATTGTTGTAGGTACCTTTAAAATATTCTATTCTATTCTATTCTATTCTATTCTATTCTATTCTATTCTATTCTATTCTATTCTATTCTATTCTATTCTATTCTATTCTATTCTATTCTATTCCAGTCCAGTCCAGTCCAGTCCAGTCCAGTCCAGTCTACTTCTATTCTATGTAAAACAGTGAAACATAATCAAAACATTGAATCAATAACTGAGCAAGAAGACTTTTAAACTGCTTTTTCAAATTTCAATTAAGTTCTTCTAAAGCCAAAGGTAAGTATCTTTTCTAGAATTTAATGACACCACAGGGGTAATAGTTTGCATGTGCTCATGTTCACTGTATAGATGTTTCTGGCAGTTCTTCTGTAATTCTTTCTTTTGGATAGTTTCCTTTATTCAGTGTTGTGTCAGAATATCTGAAGTTTTAGCAGCAAAGGATTTCTTGCCATTTAGGAAAGCCTGACATTGTACCAGCATCATGCTACAACTGGCTTCTGATGATTTGGGAGGAAAGGAGGTCAAGGAGAAAACTCAGTCAAAATGAACTCTGTAAAAGTGCATAGGAGCCTGAGAAGAGAAATTAAATTGCATGGCATTTAGCAGAAAATATAAACAGAGGGAAGGAAAGGATGTAAATCTAGTATCCAGAGTGCAGCAGGATGATTCTCTAATGGGGTTTATACGTGCACGTAAATATTCCTATTTCCAATTGTAGCAACATACATTTTTAATGCCTTTCAGTAAGTATTCTAAGAGATTGGTTTCTCTAGTTTTTTTTTTAAATGGACTATTATTTTTCCCCACTTCTCCTATATCTTTGAAATATTCATATTCAAGCCTTGGGGTACTCTGGACAGGAGTTTTGGAATTCAATAAAACTCTGCTGAAGCATGTGAGCCAGCAAGAGCACAGCGCTCATCTTGGGACAGCATATGTTCCAAGCCCAGAACAAACTTTAACCCTCTCTATAGAGAGTTTCTGAAACTGTTGTATAAGTCCATAAATGACACAGGAGAAAGGCAAAAATGAAGGACTATATACAGAATATAAGCTTCTTTTCAAGTTAGCCATAATTCACATCAGGATTTCAGCGACTACTAAGTTGAGGGACAGTTTACTGAGTTATTTGCCTGTGATCACTGTAAGTCCCAGTCTGCAGATTCAGAGGTTAATAGAAAATTGCAAGCTAGAGCTACTGAGACACAAGTGGAAAAGGGTATAGAAACATTTCCACTCCTTTTATACATGATATTACTTTTTCTTTATAATGGAAGCCTATCACAGCAGGCTTTAAATGAGAGGAACAGGAATTTCAGACAAAATCTCAGTGAGCTTGACTTTTTTTTCTTTCCAGTGGTGCATTAAAACCAATCTGCTTTCCACTAACTGTATATTTGCAAGCAGATCCTATCATTGCCTCCCAAAGCATTTCCTATTGTGATGCTGAAATCTTGACTCTGCTCATGCCAGGTGGCTATCCTTATGAAAGTAGGAGCGGTCATATAGATGGGAATTAGAAGAGAGTACTCTTCAATAAAAATAAAAACAGAATACTACAAGGTTCCAAGCAACAACAGTAAGATCTTAAACCTGGTAGCTTAATTTCAGTTTAAACTGGAGGAAATAGAAGTTAAGCTTGGATTTATTCAGATAAGAATTACTACCATTTGTCATTTGCTTGGTGGTTTACATTAGGTATTGACAGCATAACTCAAATTCCTATTGAAAAGGTATCCTCAGTGCAAGCCTGACAGTGATTGAGATGCACTAGACATCTAAAAAGATGCATGACTGAAGGGCATAAAGAGCAATATATTCCTATAGCCTGTAACAGTGGTTTCTCCCATTCAGACTTGGAAATATTTTCACAGGTATCCAACCATTTACAAGCAAAACATGAAAATTCACTGTGAACCTCCCGCAACAAACATTCTATTGGCAATTTGCAATAATCTATGCAAGCATTAACACTTACATAAATAAGACCAGGAATTTCATTTAGTATTAATCTACCTGCATGTCTCCCAGGCTGGAGTGCCCCTGCCAAAGGCTGCTTGACCTGTCTGAGGACAGTTGCTTGAGACTGGGCTGTCCTCAGTGATGAAGAAGTTCCTTGTTGGAATGGAAAGACCATGTAGCCCGAGGTGGATTTCAGAGGTTTCACAGACTAACAGAGGTCCCCATAGCCCTCCAAATGAGCGTCAGCAAGGCCTGTCATCAGGTTGAAATTAATTTCTGTGTCACAGAGTAAGAGATGCTTCAGTAGAGAACTCAAAAATTGCTTTCTTGGTTGTGGAAGTAGGTATTTTTGAAACTTCTTACTCATTCCTCACTTACTGAGTTTCATTTTCATTTAGAAGTCTCACAAGATTTGCCCTTAGGAAAGTCAATTTGTCTGTGTTATCTAAAATCTCAAAGGCAAAATTCAATCCTCTGCAAAGAGGGATCATTTAGTACACAGTTGATGCGTTGCTGCCAGTTGGTTGAGCATGGTGCTAATAATGCCAAGGTCACAGGTTCAATCCCTGTAAAGGGACTGAAGAGTTGGACTAGATGATCCTTGTGGATCCCTTCCAACACAGAATACTTGTTATTCTGTGATACAGCTGAGTCCAGTGCAAACCTTGGCACTGACTACTGGGTGTTCAAGCTGTCAGAAGACAGTTGGTACATTAATGTGAGACAGTATTTTCAGGCAGAACTAGAAGGAAAAACAGGCCCCACAAGTGAACATGCAAAAAGATAACACAGGTGTGACCATCCTGGAAATGTATTTATTTATATAGATATAGAAATAATACTGGAAGAGTATTTCTGTATCTCTCTGTAATACTAAGGTTTAAAAAAGTGTACGGAAATTTCATGTTTATCTTTCTAGCATTTTTCAAGACTGAATGCTGTAGTCATATCACATGGCATAGTGTTAGACCTTGTTGTACTCAAACAGGCCTCTCATTTGATGGATTTAGTGCCTATTACCATAAGACTGAGGTGGGGGCTGATGGTTGAGCGGGATGACAGGAGGTTAGGAGGCATGATGTGCTGAATACACCTCTTGGCAAGTTCTCAGAGGACTGTTTGCTCTCTTTTTGAGCAGCAAAGTTGTCTCGTATGAATAATTTCTTTTTTTTTTTTTTTAACTGTGTGAATTCTGTATGGAAGGTATTTTTCTGAGTTCAAAGTTATTTTTTCATGAAGTTATCACTCTCTGGCATTGTATTTGCTCATCTTGTGTCTGCACAGAAACAACTCGGGGATGAGTTAAAAATATTTTACTGTGCAAGCTCATTCAGTTTAAAAATAACTAGAGATTGCTTTTTGCTCAGTGAGTCCAAAGGCTGAACAACCCCAAGTTGAACTCTTGATGGACTTCAGGCAGCTGAGGTGGCTAGAGATGAGAGACATATGCCATTACACAGTGGAGATGGTGCCTTTGTTATTTTGTAGGATTAGTGTCTGCAATTCACCTGGTATTACTCTGATTGATCAACGAAGTTGCATTAAAGGAGCTACAGCACCAAGCAATAGAAAGGGAGTGACAGACTTCTCCCACAACTCTTGGAAAGCAGTGAGGAAGTCTGTCATGACTGTCTGTAACCAGTGAGGTAACAACTGTTCCCAAGGGCCAGAAATCTCTTCTCAGACAGATGTTAGGCCACTAAAATACTAGCCACAAGGAAGCAGGCAGCACTCTGTGATCAGAGGAACAGTGACACAGGCAGAACAGGCAGTAAGGCTACTTGCTGAATTCAGCAGGGATGCCACAGGTGGGAATGAGATGGGTGCGCTCACCTGAGCTCTGAAAGGGGATGAGCTGCCCACTCACACAGCTGGGCTTACCCAAAGGCTGCCCTCTTTATTAATCCCTATGCCGCATCCAGGGAAGCATGTTCACCTAGAACAGCTATTTCGAATTAGTTTTCACTCCAGGGATTATATCCCAGAATCATAGAATATTGAGTTCAAAGGGGACCACAAGGATCATCAAGTCCAACTCTTGACCCAAAAATCACACCACGTGCCTGAAAGTAATGTTCAAATGCTTCTTGAACTCTGTCATGCTGGTACTGTGACCACTTGCCTGGGGAACCTGTTCCAGTGCCCAGCCATTCTCTGGGTGAAGAATCTTTTTCTAATATTCAACCTAAACCTCCCCTGACACAACTTCAGGCCATTCCCTTGGGTCCTGTCACTAGTCACCAGAGGGGAGGGACCAATTTCTGCCCCTCCTCTTCCCCTCATTAGGAAGTTGTAACTGCAGTGTGGTCTCCCCTCAGTCTCCTCTTCTCCAGCCTGAACAGACCAAGTGACCTCAGCTGCTCCTTGTGGCTTCCCATTTAGGCCTTTAACCATTTTTGTGGCCTTCCTTTGGACACTCTCTAATAACTTTATATCTCTGTTATATTGTGGCACCCAAAGCTGCCCCCACCACTCGAGGTGAGGCCGCCCCAGTGCAGAGCAGGGCAGGACNTCCTGGCTGCCACTGCTGACTCGTGTTCAATTTGTCATTGACCAGGACCACCAGGTCCCTTTCTGCAGTGCTGCTTTCCAGCATCTCATGCGTCTATTTGTACATCCAGGGTTGCCCCATCCCAGATGCAGAATCCAGCACTTTCCCCTTGTTCAACTTCCTATGGTTGGTGATTGGCCAGCCCTCTAATTAGTCCAGGTCTCTCTGCAGGGCCTCCCTGCCTTCAAGCTCCTCCCAATTTTGTATCATCTGCAAACTTACATAATTTTCCTTCAAGTCCTGCATCCAAGATGTTGAAGAGCACAGAGCTTAGGATGGAGCCCTGTGGACAGCCCACTAGTGAGAGGTCCCCATTGTGATGTCATCCAACTCACTGTAATCCTTTGTGCCCAGACTGTCATCCAGTTGCCCACCCATGGTGTGATGTGTTTATCCAGCTGTGTGCTGGACATTTGTCCAGAAGGATACTTTTGATACAGTATCAAAAGCTTTACTGAAATCCAAAAAGATTACATCGCTTGTCTTCCCTTGATCAAGTAAGTGAGTTACTCTCATTGTCATAAAAATAAGTCAATTTTGACAAGCAGGACTTTTCCTTTGTAAACCTGTGCTAGCTGTGACCAATGACTCCATTGTTCTTCAGGTGTTTTTTAGTACCTACCAGAATAATTTTCTCTACATTTTTGCTAGTCACTGAACTGAGACTGGGACAAGCCTGTAGTTTCCAGGGTTATCAATCTTGCCCTTTCTTAAAACTGGGACAATGTTCACCAGCTTCCAGTCAAGTGGGACCTATCTGGATTCCCAAGACCATTCAAAAATTGAGAGAGGCCTCACAATGACATCAGTCAACCCTTTGAGGACTCTCAGACTAATTCCACCAGGCCCCATAGACTTACACAGATCAAGCTGGAGCAGCAGATCCCACTCAAGTTCAGGATCAGCTGGGAGCTGAGAACTCTCACAGCCACAGTCCTCCAGCTCAGTGCAGTGGGACCCCCTTACTCCATCACCAGCATTGAGGACAGAGGCAGAGAAAGCTTGAAACATCTCAGCCTTGTCCCTGTCCCTGTTTGTGAGATGACCATCCTCATCCTGTAATGGGATCATTCTATTTCTGTGCTGTCTTTTGCTATTAATGTATTTAAAAATTTATATACGTTATTTTTTACTATTTAATAATTTTAAAAATTCCTTTTATTGTCCCCCTCAATTCTGGCCAGCTTCAACTCCAGTTGAGCTTTGGCCACACAAATTCTCTCCTGACAGTGGCAAGCAGCATCTCTGTGTTACTCCCACATCACCTGACCTTGCTTCCACTGAGCGTACATCTTTTTTTGCCTCTACCTCCCAATGAAGATCCCTGCTCAGCCTAGCTGGCTTCTGCCTCACCTGCTTGACTTCTGACATTTAGGAATTGCCTGCTGCTGTGCCTTAGGAGATGGTACTTAAAAAGTGACCAGCACTGATGGACCCCAGTATCTTCAAAAGCATTTTCCCAGGGGACCTTACTCATTAGTTCCCCAAGCCTGAACTCTGCTCATCTCATGTCCAGTTGAGGTTTTGCTGGTGCTTTTCTTCCTGTCAACAGAGATTTTAAACCTGATCACTTCGTGGTTGCTGTGGCCAAGACAGCCAATATCCACTTTGATCAAGAAACCCTCTCTGTTAACAAGCAACAAATCAAGGAGAGCATCTTTCCTTATCAGCACACTTAGTGTCTGTATGATGAAGTGGTCATCCAGGTGTTTTATGATTCTTCTGGGCCTGTTTGTGCCAGCTGTGGGTTTTCCCCAGTTAACATCCTCCAAGTTGAAGTCCCCCACAAGAATAAGGGAAGTTGATTTAGAGGTGTCTCTTAGTTCCTCAAAGAGTAATTCATCAGCGTCATCATCCTGGCTGGGTGACATCTGCATTATTTGTCCCTTAACCCTTACCCAGAGGCTCTCAACTGTGGCACTGCCAACTGCGAGCTCCATATATTCCAGCTTTTCCATGAGCAAAAAGATAATACATGTGTGACCTTCTTGAAAATGTTTACGCCTGAGGTGAATGCACCCTTTGCAGAAGAGTATTTTCTGTAACTCTCTGTACTACCAAGGCTAAAGAAAGTGCACTGAAATTTCCTGTTTATCTTTCCAGCCATGTCTCTCAGGTGCAAACTTTCAATAGGACTTGGCACAGTTGGAAGGCAGTGTCAGCCCTAAATGGAGTCAGAATGACGGAATCATTGCATGGCAGAAAGAAAAAAATGCATCGTTTGAGTGGTTGTGAAGAATAAATTCAAGCTTGTCCCCTTAATCTACAGCTTGGTGGTCAGGCTTATGGCAGCTGAACCTGGCATTTATGTTCTGGGAACAGGAAGGATGCTTTGGAGTCTAGAGAAAGAGACAGTAACAGCCTTTTCAATTTGTTTGCCCATAAGCAGAACAAATCAACTCATCAGATTTCGGACAAGCTTTTTCTTGTTTAACCTGTCCATCTCAGAGAAATCATCACTGCAATGTACTTTGATTCTGGTATGGACCCTGCTACACAGCATCTATGCATTTTCCAGATTCCCTAGAAGTAGTGAAAAAATTAATAGAATCATAGAGTCATTATGGTTGGAAAAGACCTCTAAGATCATTGAGTCCAACCTTTCACCAAATACCACCTCATCAACGAGACCATGGCACCAAGTGACATATCCACTTCCTTCTTGGCCACCTGGGCACTGCTGGCTCATGTTCAGCCACTGTCACCAGCACCCCCAGGGCCTTTTCCTGTGGGCAGCTTTCCAGCCCCTCTGCCCCAGCCTGTGGCACTGCCTGGGGCTGTTGTGACCCAAGGGCAGGACCTGGCACTTGGTTTTATTGAACCTCACACTATTGGCCTTGGCCCATTGATCCAGCCTGTCCTGATCCCTCTGCAGAGCCTTCCTGCCCTGCATCAGATTAACACTCCCACCCAGCTTGGTGTTGTCTGCAAACAGAGGGGGCACTCAATCCTCCCATCCAGGTCATTGATGAAGATATTAAACAGAACTGACCCCAGTGCTGGGCCCCGGGGAACATCACTGGTGATCAGCTGCCAGCTGGATGTATCTCCATCCATCACCACTCTCTGGCTCTGGCCATACAGACAGTTTGTTACCCAGCAGAGTACACCTGTCCATGCCATGAGCTGTCAGGTTTTTCTGAGAATGCTGTGCGAGTCAGTACCAGAGGCTTTGAAGTCCAGCTAAACAACATCTACAGTCTTCCCCTTATCCACTATCATAAAAGGAGATCCTGCTGGTCAGGCAGGACCTGCCTTTTACACACCCATGTTGGCTAAGCCTGATACACTTGTCCTGTACATGCTGTTTGACAGCACTCAAGATGATCGGCTCCCTAACCCTTCACTGATTGCACTGAGGTCAGGCTGACAGGCCTGTAGTTCCCCAGATCCTTCTCTGACCCTTCTTGAGGATGGGCATGACATTGGCCAGCATCTAGGGTGAATGATTTTCCTGTAATGACTCAAAATGACCATGACTTAAATCTTTACTATCACACAGAAACAGTAAGATAGAAGGATGGCATGAAGAAACGGCACAAAAACTTATATTCAGTGATGCAGCAATGGAAATTGCTCTCATAAGGTTTTCTAAAGCAGAAACAAAATGTTCTTGTTTTGGTAAGACTGCCCCTTATTGCAGTTGAAATTAATTGTGAAGTTTTAAATATCTATTTACTTCTTCTAAGTGCTTAAGTGCAGTGACATGGAACACTTACCGTCTTTTGTGCATTTGCAGAACGTCAGATATGCTCAGCTTCACTGCCTTCTTCCTTGACCATAAGAATGGCTCAAAGAAACTTCCAGAAGTGCAGGAGCACTGACATGTCCCTAAGGTTATGCCAGCAGACAACAGCACTAATAGCCACAAGGTGTCCTAGTCTCAGAAAAGAGAAGCTCTAAGTGAATGGTCAGGCAATGCCTTTTTCCTCCTTCTTGCTCTCATTTCACGTTAAAATGACAAAGGAGATGGAAAGTAATGCTGCACAATTAAGCAGTAACTTCTTCAGTAACTTCTTCAAGTCTGTAAGGCATTCAAGTACATACAAAAGTTATTCCAATGGAAGGTGATGGATAGAAGAGAAACTATGCTGGAAGCCCAAGGGGAGAATGCACATAACAGATACTAGTACTGTAAAATAGAATTTAAACCATAATACAAGTAACACAAAATTGATACAAATTCACCTCTACCAGAAGCCATGTCTGTTTCAGAGAAAGAAAATTACATTTGGCATATAAATAGTTCTCTTTCATTTGCAGAGAATTAATGTCTTAGTATTAGGGTCCTCTCTTGATTTTTGTCTCCATCTCTTGGTGCGACAATAGCCTGTGTAACATTTGCACTTGCAGGTGGCAGATGATGCAATACATAGCTGAAACCCACTCATCTCATCAAAAGTGATAAATGTAATGAAACATCACTGTATGTCATCACATCAATGGATTGTGCATGAAAACATGACACTGAATATCAAGAACAAACCCAGGAAACAGCTGCCCAAGTTGGAAGTTGTTATGAAAATGGTCCTTGTCTTGTGTATAAATCTACAATGCAAATTATCTGGTCCCTTTGAAAATATAAGAACTTCATGTTGCAGTTATTTGTTGTGATTCAGCCTTTTTGACAGAAACTTGGCATACAAGGGAAGAAAACAGAAGCTGCCACCATCTAACTGGGTAAGAATTTTGTTCTTACTGTGTCTGCTGTGGTCACAAAAATAAGAGGGAAGTAAAATACCATACAGATTGAAATACAAGCTCTTTATAATAAAGGCAGGGGAATAAAATTATTTTACTACATAACAGTGTCAGATCAAGGCAGAGCCTTCAACATGTTCTTTCAGCACACTCATCTCTGTGTGAACATAGAGCCAAAAATATGGTAAATTCACAACCCTCACGAGTGAAGCTAATGGAGAGACAAGGACTAGCATCTGGAAAGCAGGTGTGACCTTTGCATGAGAAAGAAGTAGAGATATGTCTGCACCAACCTGCTCTCACTTGAGCTCTTGATTGTTAAGGAGAAATAAGAGAGCGATGCATCAACTTCCAGTTAACTTTTGTTTTACGTCATGTTTAAGTAGTTGTTGGGTAAAATCGACCTTCTGACTTTCCTCACAGAGAACAGGCAGGCTGCACCTGGATAATCCTTCATGGCATTTTCATTTTAATGTAATTAATGAAGTTATCCCCTGCACCCTTGGTGTTTAAACAATACGTATGACTGGACAGTCCTGAAGTTCTGTTCCCACTGAATGGGGTGTTCAGTTTCAATGAAACAGAATTAGGCAAATGCTGACTGATTACTTGTTTCACACCCTTTATTATTTTTTTCTCACCTACCTTCTACACCTTGTTCAGCACAGCAAGATTAGAGGTGTGACTCCTCAAATGACGTAAAATTCAATTGCAAAGGAGTCAAAATTGTACATCATTCACCTCTTTGCCTACCCTGAACCTATTTCCCCTTCTTCATTTAGGTCAACACACGCATATAAACTACTTCTGCTAGCCCTTTTGCGAACCAATGTTTCAGCTTACAGTTGAAGTCCCTATTCAAAAACTGCAGGAATTTAAAAATATTTCAAGTTTTTCACAGGATGCGCAGAGAGGAAAGCAAGAGACCAGCTTAAAAATCCCTTTATAAAAAACTAGTTTTAATATCCTTTGTACTGTTTTCTAGGCTAGACAGTGTGTTCAGTAAACCTGATTGTCCAAGCACTAATGAAAAAGTGACAGCAGGTTGGGCAGTACTAACAGAGCTATTAATGCTTAAGGAGTTGACAGGACTGAGCATGTACCAACAGCTCAATAACTGCACACAACTTTGAGGCTTACCACTGCATCAGCTGTGCCTTTGTCTCAGCATGCACAGAGGCTGTGGCAGCATTGGCTGTGTCTCTCTGCCTCCACAGTCACTGATCGCCAGTTTCATTCACGAGCTGAGGGAGTGAAAAATACTTTGCACTGAGGACCAGACACATTTAAGGAGGAAGCCATTTATATTAACAACATTCTGTATTTTCTTAGTTTCTTTCAGAAGACGTGTGAGGGGAAAAGAAATATTATTAATAGCATCTGAAATGTATAAAAGCTGTGAAATGTTATTCATCTGGCCCACTTACACTGCTGCCTACTTCCCAGGAGAAACTGATGCATCAAGAAAACCTTCTGCTGTTTACTCCACTCTGCTTGTCTTCCTCAGTGCCCAAGCTACCATTTCCAATTTTACAGTTTTCTGAAATTAAGGCAGGAAATGAGCTGATTTCCCTCAACATGGACTGCAGCATTGCACTACTTTTGGGTACAGTCCAATAGGTATTTCAAGTGTTTTGCTTGTTACTTTGTACTAGAAAGGGAATTCTGTAAAAGAGAAAGTGTTTCCGTCTTAGACAGAAAATTTGTATACACGTTAAGATTTTCTCCTTTTTCTTAAAGAACTGGAAGGTTACATATGACAACAACTTTCCCAGTACCTTTTTCTTCATATAGTAATGTGCTAAGATTGCCAGAAAGATGACTCATCTTAAACAATACAGTAAATTCATACAGAGAAGCAGCAAGATAACAAAATACTACTCTGGGTTGAAATGAATTCAGATCCTAAGCAAACAAAAGGACCAACTGCAGCAGAGGCACAGACATGGCTTACGTCCTAAATCTACTTTATTTTAATGTTAAAAAATAATTGCGATTTTAAAAAAAATGAAAATCAAGAGAGGAAATTGAAAGTATTCTGAAATTACTGAAACCCGATAAAACAAACCACAGCTTAGAATTTGAATATATTTCTTCATGCAAACTGCTATCATCATATGATTCACAGTTATTCACCAAAACCAAAGCTACTTTCAATTTCAGTACAAATCTTGTGTCTTGGTTAATTTTTATTCTCCAGCTAAACACCCATCTGTAAATAATGAGTTCTTGAAAAATAAATCAAACTGGGTCACTGCAAAGTCATCAGGGACTCTGGGGATGGGTAATATGATACTGTGCCTTTATACAGAAGTTGCCAGTTTAAATCCAGTCTAGGCCAGCACTGACTGGAGCCTACTGCCAGATGCTTTTTGTCATGTGTAACGGGGTTGGCAGACTGGTGAAAAAGTAACATTTCCCTATTGGTCCCATGAAACTGTCACTGAAAACAGAAGTATCCTGCATCACAGAATTACAGAATGACTGTTGGCAGGCACCTCTGGAGGTCATCTGGTCCAATCCCCCTGCTCAAGTAGGGCCATCTACAGTCAGCTACTCAAGACCACACCCAGGTGGCTTTAAGTATCTCCAAGGATGACTTCAAAAGCTCTCCGGGCAACTTGTTCCAGTGCTCAGTAACCCTCATGGTAAAAAAGTTTCAGAGTGTTCATATGTACTGCCTGTGTTTCAGCATGTGCCCACTGCCTCTGGTCCTGTCCTGAAAAGATCCTGGATTTGCCTGCTTTGCACCCTCCCTTTCCTGGCACTAATTCACATCAAAAAGGTGCCTCTGAGGCCACTCTTCTTCACACTGAGCAGTCTCAGCTTTCTCAGACTCCCTGTGTATGGCATATGCTCCAGTCCTTTAATTATGTCAGTGGGCCTTTGCTGGACTTTCTCCAGTATGCCCATGCCTTCTCTTCAGCAGGAGCCCACCGTCGGACAAAGCACTCCAGATACACCTCAGCAGTGCTGAGGTGAGGGCAAGGATCACCTCTCTGGACCTGTTGGCAACACTCCTTCTAATGCAGTCCAGGATACCTTTGCCAAAATGACGCATTGTTGGTTCATGTTCAACTTGGTGTCCACCAGGACTTTGTTCTCTGTGAAGCTACTTCAGACACTCGTCTCATCAATGTGAGCCTCTGAGATGAATGGTGCCTCTCTGTGAAATACAGGCTCTTCCATTCAGATGGAGTACACACTAGGAATAAGGTGTTTGAAATTGCCAAAGCTAAGCAAAGCTGACTTATCTCAGGGGCTAATATAAACAAATGGGCAGCAGTCAAGCTTACTGATCACTTTTCAACTCAGCTACAAAAATCTGAAGCAGTAACATACTGCAAGGCAGTATGAGGAGATTTATTACAGACACACTCTGAGAACCATGCAATTCATACAACAAAGAAATGTTCTGTTTACAAAGAGACTTCTAGGCTTGTGTGTTTTTGCACAATATATGTTCAAATCTAAGTTTTGGTTTTGCAGAGTAGCAACATTAACTGCACATATGTAGTTCAAATGTTTACACTACCACATCTTACTGCATCACCACTGTGATACCTCAAGATAATACTTTAAGCTGATATAGGTGGGATGACTGCCTGCATAACTAACTGTATTCATGTCCACTCAGGCATATGGACATACATTTCTTGAAAGAAAAAGAAGTTTATTTTATTGCTGTATCAGTTCAAACATAATTAAATAATGAACTATGCTTTCACTTCAAGGTATTGGTCTACTACTTCAATTTTATTATTCTTATTTAACATGTATTGTGTTATCTTCTCTCCATCTCAGAAGATACTTCTATGGCATCTGAATTTTACACTCAGGAAGGACCATAGTGGACGTCTCTACAAGAGACACTCCTGCCCTCTCATTGCTACTATAAAAAGATTTTTATGGAGCTTGTAAGACAAGGCTGCATCTATTGAGCTAAATTACTTCTTTATTAGAAAAGCACCAACACCACATTCTTCAAAATTACTGGAATTTTATTTGCCTCAGGCTTATGACTTGCAACCAAAGACATTGTGCAAAGAAAGCAAAGATTAAGTACACTTTAGGGAAAAGGTGATAATCCACATTGGTAACATAGAAGATCAGTCTGATAAAAGAAGCCATACATTACACTATATAGATTGCAATATTCAATAGCGTTTTTTTAACTCAACTTTTTTAATAGAGGAAAAAAAAGTTAAGCAAAGTTTACAGTAGACATAAATCTGATACAATTCAAAAAGCATTTTTCTGAAGATCATCAAGCGTAAAGTGGAAAAACGTATATGGGACAAGGTGTATGAAAGCTAACTACTGAACATTTGTAAGCTATTAAACAAAGTTGCATATATGTACCACAGTGTAAAAAACCAATACAGGACAAATAAAAAATTTGAAAACAGCCTGATGAAAAATAAAATAACCAGTGGCTTTTAATGACCTCTCCTGGTTATCAGTGCTACAAAAGACTTTTTTTTTGTCCTTCTGATGCCACTGAAAAAACCTTATCAAATGATAAAACCAGGCACAATCAAACTATTACCAAGTTAAAACCAGCCCATAGAAATATACTATCAACCCACATTTTCCCTCAAAAGGTTTCTCTGTTGTTGTTTTTTGATGCCCATTTGGTCACAATGTTACATTTTTTTTCCTTTTTTACACCATGATATCATATGTTTGTCTGGCACTATCCTAAAACTAATTTATAGAGAATGAGAATACAGAAACAACCCAATGTCTGTTTGACAAAAAGAATTCACTGGGTGTAAAATAGAAGAAAAGAGAAGAGAAGGGGAAGGGGTCAGTTCTGCCAAGAAAATAAACCCTATGGATCACTCATCATCACTTCCGCTTGCTTCCGACTGGTCCTAGAGGTAAGAGACACAAGACAAGTCAGAAATTCTTTCCAGCTATTCTGTGGAATTTGTTAAAGAAGGAAAAAAAAAAGGAAGTACAAGGAAGAAATATGACAATTAAACTGACAAATCAAGATAGCCTGAAGAAAGGTACTGTTATCTAGTATTTCTCTTTCAAGATATTTCATCTAATTGCTGTAGACTTCTCTATAGAGAGGAAAGACAGAAAGTCAGGAAACACCAGCTCTTTCTTTCTATCCAGACATTTAAAAACAACTGGGAAGACGTCTATTTTCATTTGCTGCAATAGTAGAAGCACCCACCAAAAAAAGTAAGAAATAATCAAGCTGTAAGTTTTTCATTGTGAACAAAAGTGAACAGACCATGAGACTTAAAGGTTCAATGAACACAGGAACAGCTCGAAGAATAAGCTTCAAACTTCTTAGACTTCTTGTCTTCCAGCACTGGGATCAGATCTCGTAAGCACGCTCAGATACAGTTAACACCCCCAACCAATTCTCTCAAGATGATTACTACAGTTTAAACATGTGCTTAAGCATGAATAGTTGAGAATTCTGACAGCAAGCAGGACAGGGCAGAGACGCAATCACTGCAACCACTTCCACAGTCTCACTGAACAAAACTTACATTTTCATCTTGATCCTCATCACTATCATCATCACTCACAACAGGCTTGGCTTTTGCTCGGCTTTGCCTCTTCTTGCCTTTTCCTTTCTCCCGACTTTTTTCATCCTTCTTATTTAACTTGATTTTGACTTTCACTGATTTTGCTGTAAAAAGGTTAACAGCATACATTAATTTAACTTTCACTTATCAACTTTAAATTCTCTCTGTGTTCACAGAAATGCACCTCCGGTAACAACCTGAAAAGGCATTCCCCTCTGACTTTATATGGACTGTGGAACAACAAAGCAAGAGGTTCTTGCTTTTACTTCTCTACTTCTTGGCAGTTTTAACAATAATATAAATTAAACTATAAAGACTAACTTTAAGTTGACCATGTGAATCTTCTTTTCATTCTCAGAATACGTAGTGTCTACAGGTAGTATATAGTCCTGTGAGAAGACAGACATTTAAAAACATTTTCTTCCTTGCCCACAGAAATGTTTAGCCCTCGTATAAACACATTTTTATTTTAAATTACAGAAATGCTATGTGGAGGTGACTGGTGAATTTTGAGCTAATACCTTTCTAAAGAACATTTTATTCTGATTCCAGAATATCCATTTTCAAATGAGCTAGCAAAGTTGCATGCTTTGCACATGTGTGTGGCACACTTGGAAGAGTAGCTCAGGGTCAAGTACTACAGCTTCCATAACCAGAAAAAAGGGGTAGCTGAAGAGTTTGGGTAGGTATACTGGATGACACAAAGTGCAGTGAAAGGATCCCTCCTTTTCCACTTCATCATGTTTCCAAGCCTGCAGGGACTGAATAAGTGTTCTGAAACAACTGGAGTTTCACTTAGTCCTTGTCACACTGAAGAGTAGTTGCAGTATCATGTGGTTCTTAAATATGTAATGAACTTTGTATGTCACATCATGCCCAAAGGTTGACAACATGTGGCTGAACACTGTCTCTAGGCTTTCCAGGCACTTCCATTCACAAACAGCATGAACAGGCTCTGAAGGGCCTATAAACAATTGTGGCCGGTCCACAAGGCACCTCTGTGATTTATTTCTGGCTTAAAAATAGTTTAAGTAGAAGTACAGCCAGAACATCCAGCCAAAAGACTTAAACTCAATGTTAACACCCAAGCAAACTTAGTAAGAAACTACTTCTACCAGTAGAAAATGCGATTAGTCTGGATGGAGAAATGGGAAAACGTCCATTTTCATCCCTAGATTTCTTTTCAGTACCTAGCAGGGGACTCACATTCTGATTCTGATTCTTCTTCCTCATCATCTTCTTCATCATCATTGCTTTCATCCTCGCTTTCCTCTTCTTTGGCTATCTTCTGTCGTGCACTTTTGAACACAGACTGAAGAACAATGGAATCCTCATAGATCTACAGTATAGATACAAATCTAAGTCAGAACTATCAAGTCAAGCAGAATCAAAAATTCACAGCCTAGACCTTGAGTTCCAGTGCAAACCTACAGAGTACATGGCCTTTTTAAATACTGAGCAACAATGCTTGTTGCGTGAATTGTATAAGAAATGCCATCATTAATTGTTCATGTTCTAAATGAAGAAATTTGACAGTAGTGAGCTGCAAAGAAACATCTCTTACAAAGTATTACATCTAAAATGTCTAGTTAGAGTGTTTTTCTTATTATTTCTATTACCATAGGAATTATTGTGTATTTTCATGAGATCATAACAGCCTTGAAAAACTGCCAAAGGAACAGACTTCAGCAGTAAGCACCTTAATTAAAACACAGGTTATAGTCTGACAAATGCAGTTAATAATGACAAATGACCCTCATTTAATTATCTTTAGGTTTTTTCTGAAATCCGAAGTGGTTACAAGGAAAATAATTTATCCCAAGCAGCTCATTCCTTCCTTCCTCTCAGATCTAAAATGACTGAAAAAAACCCCAGGGCTTGTTCTAAACTTAACATGTGTTCTCATTCTGTAGTTTCCAAAGTATCTTGGGTACATCAGATTTTCACTTTAACCTCAAGCTTGAGGGGACTCTCAAGAGTGACAGGACTTCTTTTGATTTGTAACGCATTTCTTAGATTAACACAGTAAAAATCTTGTTGTGTTGCTGTTTATCAGTTTCTTTGTAATCACCTGAACAAATGACCTGGTGCATTCTGTCTTGTTAAATGTCAGAAGCCATGCACTGGACAATTCAGCACTAAACAATTAAGAATAATTACTAGAAGAGTACAGAGTCACAGATTGCATTTGATTTTATCATCATCATCAACTACCCCAGCTGTCACTCTACTCCTCTGGCTATACTTTCTTGTATAAAGGGACACTGAGTATTTGTGAGACAGATAATGGAAGGATTTTTGGCTGCCATTATGCAATCTCTAGGCTAAATCTGATAAAACTGCTCTAACACTTTGTAGGTTCAACAAACTGAATTAGAAAATGTTTGTTCAGAATACTTTACATGAAATACCCAATTCTTAATTTTTTCACTTGGTTATCAAGTGCTTTTTTTAGAAAAACTACCTCTCACTGTGGATTCTCTAAGTTCCTCTGAGCTTTTAGTTATGAGATGTTTGGCTGCTCTCAATCATGGTATAATTTTTATATATCCGTATCTATATATATAAAAAGTAATCATAAATGTTTTGAAAAGGCTGCTCTCCTATCTTAAGACATTAGTGAGCTGTGAGACTCCAGAACTTCCTTCCTTGAAGTCACATAACAATTGAACTTTTCTAACATCTACTTCTTTTCAAGTCTGCTATTGACAGAAGCCCCCAAGGTCCTCCTGAGAACCATTTATTTTTCATATACATAAGCTTAGTGTATTCAGTTTTTCCTAGGGATGGTTCTTTCTCACATGAAACACTTTTGCAAGACAAAAAGAATTAAAGACTTGTACAACATTATATTTTTTTAATGCTGGCCACTAGATATTTAGGGCATCACTGTGACTCAGAATTTAAAACAGAGTTTCCCAATGAAATATTGTGGTTTCAAAGATTATTTTAACCTCCTTAAAGTGGAATTACTTGTAATATTCATATTTATTTTGATACAGAAAAAAAATATGGGGCTGCTTCATGAAAAGCTTTGCAAATAGAAATTTTATTGTTTTAACGAAAATCAAAATCCAATGTGTTTCAAAAACAAGCAACAATGACAGCAGAACTTCCTTCAAAAAGGGAGAAGCAATGAGAAGAGAACTTCACAACAAATGACAACATTCATGAGAAATCTCCTGTGTCAAGAGACACACAGGATTTTTAACCCTGTACACGAGACAATGTGAAGAGTTTTTCAAAACACTGAGGTTGCATTGAGGAGAAGAGCCTTAACACACAAAGTCATTCTACCCCTGAAAAACCTGAATAAGGTTCCATCTGAGATGGAACTGCTTTGCTCCAAGGAAAAGCAGCATGCATTATACTAACAGAACACTTGAAGTCACTGTGTGCTTCAACAACTACCTGAATTAGCCCTTTTGTTTTGAGTGTACACACAAATAATCTAATTTACTGAAGTGAATTGGTGTGTCAGAGCAAAATTAGACCAGAACCATAACAAAGAATACAAGGTATCAGGGAAGCCCTGAAAACTGGAAGACTACTGCAGGAGTGTCCCGCAACTCTAGGGAAACCAAAAGGAAAGGTGTGAGAACTTCACAGAAAAAAAAAAATCTTAGATATGCATTATTTGCACTTCATGCAAAAGGAAGTAATACTAGGTCTGGTAGTTAACGCTGGTTCATTGGAATAGAAAATAATACTACAACCCTGATACATGTTGTGTTATTTCCAAACAGAGTAAGCAATATCTACTAACACTTCTATCCACTCAGGATTATTACTCCTGTCAATTCTACCACCTCAGCCTAACAAGAGACCAGTCTTCCATAAGCAGCTTGAGTCATTCTGATGTGAATAATTTCATTGTTTTTCCCATTTCACTACTGTTTTTTATTTACCTCTTTTTACCTCCTCTATCAACTTTTACCATTTTCTGAAGTCTCAGTCATACTTTTTGTTATTAACTTTCCTTCACTTTTTTACGCCTCTTGTTATAATTAGATATTTATAGCTGTTTTACTGCTGTATGACTAAGAGGTAAACTGAAAACTTACAATTGGACATGTAGCAAAATTCTGTTCCAGGTCTTCTACCATAAATAATTTACTTATTTAAATATTTTCCAATTATTTATTTATAGCTGTTTTCATGTAACTGAAAACAGTAAAAATATTACATGTACATGTTACAGGAAACATTTTCTGTCTCTCAATATCAAAAATAATCACAATATTATGAACTGAATCCACCAATTCTTCATAATAAATTGAATAGTCATTTTTAGTTCTCAAATTTCAACATAAACTCCACAATTTAGCTGAATGTCATCACTAATGCTTAGAAATTTGAAGGAGACTTTAGTTCCTGGCAGCATCATCTTTCTACTTACTTTTATTTAGGCTTCAATTAACATCTATTTTTTTAATCTCTTGCACATTATGGAAGCTGCCTTCATGTTCTCTGTTTCAACTGAATAATGTGTTTGCATCACACCTTTTGGATCTCACCTATAAAAATAATCATCCAAAACTATGTTTCACAGTATTGTGAGACAACTTTCTGACCTGTCATCCAGATTTTGTAGTCTTTCCTTCTGTATCAGCACCCTGTTCTGAATTCTGAGCCTGTTCATGTGTGCAAAACATCTGTTTGAGATGAGTTTGCCTTCTAAACCTCTGAGACTCACGATTTATTACTACTGTATCTTAGAATGGACACCAACCTTTCAATAATAAAAGAAATTTTAAAAACTTAAGGGTTCAGAACGTGTAAAGCTTCATACACACATCTTTACTGATGCACAAACCTTTGATTTTTATCTTCCATTAGCAGAACTGAAGAGCTTACTATGAGTTATTTCCTCAACATCCTGTCCTAGACCTGTACAGTTACATCTGCTCTTTCTGTGATCCACTATGGAAAACCTAAGTGTGTCTACACACACTGCCTTTTACCATAGATTCAAATAGTCTTACGGCAGCTTTAAAGTACACACAGATCAGAAAAAACTGATCTTGGAACTAGAGTAAAAAACAGCTTCTCTTAAAACACACACTGCAGCTGTGTCCAGTGAATTCTGGCTGATTCTAAGAAGGTGGAAGTTTTTCTCTATTCAAAGTAAGAAATAAAACACAAGAGTTTATATACATAAGTAGTAACTGACAAGCGCTGAAAATATTTGATAGGGGAAACCTGTATGTTTAACAGAAATTAACTCATTCAGACCTGTGATCCCTCCAAGTTGAATGTCTGAGCATTGTGACACAGCAACATGACATCTTTCTCCAAATCCCCAAGACTCCGATACTTATGGTTGCGAATTCTTTCCTGTTGCATTTGTTGAGGAAATGAAGACAAGTATTGATGGGCAGTGGTGCAGAAAGAAAAGCAGCAGACAGGATACTGAATTAATATTTAACACATTAAAAGCTTTCTCTTTAAAAATTTTACCTAAATATCATCTATCAAGGTGATAAAGCAAAAATTAAGCAATTTCTATGTGAACTGGAAGGGTTAAAACCAAGAGAAATTGAGTTATTTTGGTAAAAGAAGTTACAGTTTTGTCTTTCTAGCAAAGAAACAAAATAAGCTGTGTCACAAACTAAAGATATAGAATTATGACATCACCTAAGGTGCAATGTGCTGCGTAGACCCCACCTATCAAACTGTGTTTGGATCTGACCTGGGTATTCTGAGATAGGAGGCTAGGGGTCTAGAGAGGAAGCTTAATGAGGAGCAGCTGAGATCATCTGGCTTGCTTAGCCTGGAGGAGACTGAGCGGAGACCTCATTGCAGTCTGCAACTTCCTCCTGCGGGGAAGAGGAGGGGCAGGCACTGATCTCTTCTCTGTGGTAACACTGACAGGACCCAAGGGAATGGCCTGAAGTTGTGTCAGGGCAGGCTTAGGTTGGATGTTAGAAACAGTTTCTTCACCCAGAGGGTGTTTGGGCACTGGAACAGGCTCCCCAGGCAAGTGGTCACAGCACCAACCTGACAGAGTTCAGGAAGTGTTTGGACAATACCTTTAGGCACATGGTGTGATTCTTGGGGCACTCCTGTGCAGGGCCAGGAGTTCGACTTCATGATATGTGTCTGTCTCTTCCAACTCACAGTATCCATGATTCTACAGTTTTAAATTTAGGGATAGCTATATTCCCCTAGAACTACTAAATATTTGCAAACTGAGTTTTTACTGTTGACGGATTCACAATTAGGTCTTTGCAAAAAAGGCACTGAGATGTCATCTCTGAGAGTGTCATTCATGTCACACTACTATATTTTGACTTGACCTTGAAAGCACAATGATCCACTGCAATATACACTAAACAAAATTACTAACAAGGTGTGTAACAATGTTTAAAATCTAATCCACAAATACAAGTACATGCAATATTCATGCTGTTGTTATTTTAAAGACAACTTTATGCTCACCCTTCTGTGTAACAAAAAGAAATGGAGGAATCTCCAATTCTAACAGAGGTCCTTACCTTTATCTTTTTGAAGTCCACTGGTTTCCTAATCAATTCATAATATTCTGGTAATTCTTTCCTAGATGGGAGCTGAATGAAGACTTCACTTAGCTGCCGTCCTGAACTGTTGAGAAAAAACAAAATCTTAATGAACACAATTACCACAACTTTCTCAAAAAACACACACAATCTAATAATAAGAAATTAAAATAATAAAATAAAAATCACAGTATTTTCTTTCAAAGAATTAGAAACTGAACCCTGATTTTTAGATTTGGTACAGATAATTAACTTACAATTTAAAATTGTCGTCCTAATAGATCATTAATACATCATTGACATCTAACATCATTAGAGATGAGTAAGAGGTTTTATGAAAGCAGGATCAGGATTTGCATCTGAATGCCATAATTTTTTGCTGAGTATACTCTTATTGTTTCCTTGGTTTTGTCCAATTACTCTTAGCAAGTCTCCCTTCTGTCACTCTTTAATTTGTCTTCTTGATCACTATATAGTTGGTGTTGTAACCTTCATTATGGCAAACCATACTGATTTCCATTATACCATATGCTGATTGCTGTTAGACTGACTAGTCTTAAAACAACAAAAAAATAACTTCTATTAATGACTTGGGTTTCTGGGAAGATCATTGCAACTATATGGAAAATCACTACTGCCATTTGTACTTCTGAATTCATTTGAAATAGATCTGTGAAACTTTCATACTCTACAAACATTGCCTATAACTTACAGGTGTCCAGATTTTCTAAGATTCCCGTATTTCCCAGTGTTTAACCTTTTTAATAGCTATTTTAACACATTCATATTGAGGATATTTTTAGATCTTCTTATTTGCTGTTCTGTAAGTAATACATAGCTGTAAGTCACCTGGAGAGGAAATGTGCTGATGACACTTATATGGGCTTAGTTGCTTTTGTATTTGGTTTTGGTTGGGGGTTTTTCCCCATGAGCATGTAATTTTTCTCTCAGAGTAGCAGAAAAAAGCTCTCCTGTGAAGAACTGTGATTCACTCCACACAGCGTTCACGAGCACTTCCCAGTTCACATTCACATGCCTCCTCCTCTCACAGCTACTCCAGAAAGGGCCTGTTTTCTCAGCTGCATCTTTAGATGGTATTTCAGGAATACCAAGCTGCACAGGAATTGGGCAAAAAGACTGCCAAGTCCTGGTTTCCACCTGAGAGTCTCTCTTGTAGCCATCCTCCTCTGGTGCTGGATCTTATGAGACACCTTAAACTAAAACTGAATTGAAGCTTAACTGAAGCAGTTCTGCAATGGAGGATAAGGATGATAAAAAGCATGTAACAGCTCTGCCCTTTATGGAAGTAATGATTGCTTACTATACTGTATGCATTGCTTAATGCCTGAAATAACATCAGAATTTGAGAAGGTATTATTTTTCTTATGGACCTGACAGATTAATGAACAAGCAGGAATGAACAGATTTTCCTTATTTCTTAACTATCTGGTCCTCATCTAATCCCCGATTTTTTACTGTTCTCAGTTTGGTCCTGGGACAGTGCTGCTCTTTCAACCAGAGAGAACAGTAATGTAAGTGCTCTAATTGCACACTGCTAATCAGTGTTGTTCTACCAACATGTGGGCACCAACTGGCAGCTGGAGTATATTTTCATTCAATGCAGACCTAGAAACCCAAAGCCTCTGTCTCATCCTGTACACTTGTATCTGAGGAGCAGCAGCAGCAGTGGCGGCGGTGGCAGCAGCAGCAGCGGCGGTGGCGGTGGCAGCAGCAGCAGCAGCAGCAGCAGCAGCAGCCCTTGCCTGCTCAGCAGTAGCTGCTGGGCCACCTCCTTGATCTCAGCCAGGTTCTGGCACACACCTGAGCACGCTCCTGGGTGCAGCTGCTGTAGGTGAGACAGGGCAGTGGGCGTATGGTGCACCCCTGTCAGGGGAGAGGACAGTGAACTCCACCTACTCTATACAGCTGTTGGGATAGATACTCCCAGAGACCACCAGGACCTGAGTGGCAGCTGAGCAATACTGGCAATTTCACACAACAGATCTAATTTATTTGGGAAGCACCCTGTTATTGAAACAGATGAAAACATAAAGTAACCAGGTAACTGTAATAGCCAAGTCTTACTATTTCTCTCCTGCCAGCAAATAACTGTGAAATGCTGGCCACTGCACCTGCTATCTCCTTTAGTCCAGACTCACAAATTCATTACTTCCATACTTCCCCATCAAAGCGTTTATACTACAGATTTAAAGGCACCAATTTTGTTCCTGACCTGAGTGTCTGTCATGCCACATGACAGAATCTGTCTTCATCACAGACTGCCCTCTCAAACAATACCAGCAAAAGCAATGCATCACTTACATTCTACACAACTGATTAATGTGTGTTTATATTTCTTTGAAAATTGAGGAGTGTATTTTATTTTATTTTTTTGTTAATAGAGGGAAGTGTTGAGCAGTAACACCTACAGCTGAGACCAATGGACTATTTTCTGAACATATACAACCAGCTGAAAACCACCAATTGGATCTCTGGTACCCAAATGGTATCTTAAAACTTAAGTTTCTATTCCCCATGTAAAATGAGAATAAAATGCTGTGAAATAAGTTATTTATCTGCAAAACATTCAGACTCTTTAGAAGCATTTTAAAGAAGCCCAGGGGGAATTCACCTATTCCTTAAGTGATCAGTGCCCACCGTATATATGCAAGGCACTGATCCTGAGAAAAAGCAAAGCAAAACAAAGCAATATCCTGTTGCACCATTACATGGCACATTGTAACTTACTTTCCTGCATCTTTGTACAGTATGAATGTGGATTAGTTATACAGAAGGACTGAGTTACTATTGCTGTGTTTTAATTTCAGCAGCTTTAACAGAAATTTCTGTTTGAGTAAAATTACTAAACCACTGATGCTGGTGTCTTCAACTGCGCTTCAGAGTCTAATACCAAACAGAATGACTTCAGTAAAAAGGAAACAACCACTAATAAACAAATTTAAATCAAATTTTAAAACATGTTTTAGCCAATTTGTCCTACTGAAGTAACTCTTGATGATTACAGCTTTTTATCTCATGGCTGTTCTTTTTTCTCTTTTTACATATACACACCCACTCTTATACAGTATTTTATATTAAAAATACAACTAATAAATTATTAAACAGCAATATTCTATTTTCCAGGTGCAAAACCAGCCAACTGTGATTTGTTCACACATTCTATTAAACAAAGAATGCCATTGACAACCCTCAAGCTTTTGCTTGATATAATTAATTACTGAAAATCATTTAAGGGGCATGAAATATGCAACAGACAAGATGGCTAGAGCCTGGTTTTGTATACTCAGATCAGTAACAGCTTATTATTTTAGAAATTATCATTTTTATAGAACCTACTCTCACAAAGAAGTACAATATACACTCCCTTTGTATATGTGCACCCATACTACACATGAATGTGATCTTTTTTAACATAATCTCAAACTGCTGTGTTGTAAATACAGTAGGAGAAAATTAGTAATTATTACTGCAACTCTTGATTTTAATCCTTGTGCCCACTTATGTAATTAGAAAATAATAACTACAAGAACTACCACATAAAAATCATGCGCAGTAAAAATCATTCCTGGTTGCCCAGCAACTAGCAGGCTACGTGCTGAAAGGAAGAAGGAGCAGAATAAATTAAAAGACCCAACTGCGAAAGAACTGTGAGTGACAGTTCAATGTTACTGCATTAGCTCAACATGCTAGTCCCATGTGTGCTCACATTAAAAATACCTGCATGCTCCGCAAGTTAAAAAAGCATTAAGAAATACTGCTTATTTAAAAAACGCTTTTGCTTAGAAAAAAGTTTGTGTTCAATGTTTCAGATTTTCTCTCATTTTTGTCAAACTGCTTACAAGGTGCATACAAGCATATAATTCCACCCATTTAGTCAGTATTGTCTTTGGTGAAATGAAATGCAGGAACCTCATTTGTATAAGGCTCCTTTTGTATATGTTTTCCCTGGCAGTATTTGGCCAGAAACAAGCTGCCACAAACCTGTTAAAAGTATTACTACTACCACCAACACTCTTCCTCATTTGGAATCAAAAGGAGAGACAATTATGAAGCTGAAACTGCAACACGGTCTCCTATGTCTGGCAAATAACAAATAATGAAGTTCAGTTCAGAGTGGGTAGACTGAAGGGTCCAGCACACTTGCCTGAGTCAGAGTGCTCATACCAGAACCATGGCTTGAAAACCACAACACCGAACCAAATGCAACTCACAAGGATGCCATTTAAAAGAAAAGCAAGTGGGGAGGATAACTGCAAGAGCTGACACAGTGACTTCCAGCGGTAACGCAGCTATGCAGGGTGATGATTAATTTTCAATAGTGTTTTATGGTTCTTTTTCAGAACTGACTGCAGTAGTACATGATAAACCTGTCCCCATCATTGAAATGGTGGAAAAAAATAGTTAAAAATGTAATTCCTGGGTCTGACATATGGTTATGTACTCCATAGCTTGGCTTGGTTATAAATAAGAATTATTTACTTTGTGTGTTTGAATACCCAAGAGTACCAGTTGGCATAATTAATTACTAGTTAGATTAGTAATGGCTAATTGCATTACTCTCCATTTTACAACAGTTAAACACTGGCAACTGGAGAAAACAGCTGAAAAGAGTATGAATAAAATCCATTTCACATACGGAGAAAATACTCTCTCCCAGATCTATGTCATCAAAATTAGAGTACTATGAGCAAAAAAATAAACATGTGGGCTTTAATGATGCAGTGATCAAAATGTTAAGCACCACAGACAGGCACAGTCTCTTGCCAAGCAGGAAAAAGGCACAAAAACTCTACCCTCCAATTTTTCGAAACATCAGCTTTATTAAAACGTGGTCAACAGCTATGTGGTACCAGGAGAAGGCTTTGTGAAGTTAACTGGTCTACCATGTAAGTCCTTACTTTAAATTTATGAACAGAGCAGACGGCAGATAGAGCACAAATGAAATCACTGTATGGAACAGAGCTATCAGCATCCTGGGACTCTTGAATTCAGCTGTTGCTATGTGTGCAAAGGTAATGCAAACTAGTGGTGGCACCTAACTGGCACCTAGACAGGAAACATCAAATTCTGATGCCAAGGCAGAAGAAAACAGTGGGTTTGTAAGGAAGCTGAAGGGTTACAAGGTATGAATCACAGAATCTTAGATTTATTTAGGTTGGAAAAGACCTCTAATATCATCCAGTCCAACCATTAAAAGAGCACTTCCAAATCTACCATTAAACCGTGTCCCTAAGTCCCACATTCATATACCTTTTCAACACCTTGGGGATGGTGCTTCTACCACTTCCCTGGGCAGCCTTGTCCAATGTCTGAGCAACCTTTCAATGAAGTTTTACCCCATATCCAGTCTAAATCTGCCCTAGGGCAACTTGAGGCCATTTTCTCTTGTTCTGTTGCTTGTTATCAGGGTGAAGATGCTAAACTTCACTACAACCTTCTTTCAGGCAGTTGTAGAAAGCGGTAACATCCACCCTGAGCCTCCTTTCCTCCAGGTTAAATAACCACAACTCCCTCACCTGCTCCTTAAAAGACTTGTGCTCCAGAACCATCAGCTTTGTTGCCCTTCTTCAGACACACTCCAGCACCTCAGTACCCTTCTGGGAGTGAGGAGCCCAAAACTAAAAACAGGATTTTAGGTGCAGTCTCACAGAGCTGAGTACAGAGGGACAATCATTTCCCTAGTCCTGCCAGAATGAAGTACTGTTCATTTTCTCCACTTAATTTTAACAATCAGTAAAACAAAAATACACTTACAGCTTGTCTTCTTCTGAAATAAAATATAAAGAAAAACCATCAAAAGAAGAAAAATATAGTTTGGGAGACTAAGCCTGCATGTGCATGATTCAAATCAGCAGCTGAAGCTCGAATTTGAAATAAAACTTCCTTATTCTGAAAAGAAAATCTATCACCAATAAAATGTCTCTTCTTTTAAAAGGCTAAAACATTTTAAGTGGACGTACAAACTACTTTTTGTGTGTCAAATTGGTTTGGTGATGCCAAGCAATAGGATGAGAGGCAACATTCCGACACTAATGCGTGGGAAGTTCCACCTGAACACAAGGAAGACCTTCTTTACTGTGCAGGTGACTGAACATTGGAACAGATTGCCCAGAGAGGCTGTGGAGTCTCCCTCAATGGAGATATTCAAGAACTGTCCGTATGAATCCTGTGCCATGTGCTGTGCCATGTGCTCTGGGATGACCCTGCTTGAGCAGGGAGGTTGGACGAGATGACCCATTGTGGTCCCACCCAAACTGGCCCCTTCTGTGAGTCTTTGATTTTGCTTTGTGAAAACAACATACATATGATTCTATGATATTAATTTCTATGGGCATTCCGAAATTTAGAGGGAAAAAAGAAATGAAAAGCATGGGAACTGGAAAATGTGTGACAGTAATATTGGACTGATGTATTTCATGTTGCTTTCTTTCTAACAGGTGTTTTACACTGCAAGGTTAGAACAAGGTACAAGGCTGTAAAGGCACCTAAATCTTAGTTTAAGAAATATTTGCAACAAAATCTCAGATTAGTATGTATTACTGCAAATGGAGTCTGCAAATACGATGCATTTATTTTACTTGGGAGAATCAGGATCAATGTGTAACTGGAAACATGTTTCTAGCTCCCTGAATCTTGAGTCTTCGTACTGTAAATAGTCATATACAAGTTTTTTAAAAAAGGAACCAAGGCCAAATGTATCTAATTATTTCTGTCCCACTATGCCATATGGAAAGATTACAGAACTTTTAATTAATAACTTGTTTGAATTAAAGAATGCTTACAGTCATACAATCTTGTGAGCACCATCTTGTATTTTTACGTATTTCTATACTTCCTGCGTTTATGACCTCCTTCTTTCCCAGGTGAATTTACTGAGAGCAATCATCTTCCCCTCTCAAGACTGGATAAACAAACCAACCTGTTTCCTCTTGTAAAAACTCTTCCATGCTACTTATCACTGAAATAATTATTTACACTTGTCTCCATGTAAACTAATCTTTCTTGAATGGAAAAGCATTCAATTACTATGTACAGCAACTCAGAAGCATTAACAGTTTCACATATAAGGACATGCACACAAAATGAGTATTTCCACACCACACAAGTGACAGTGTTATGGTGAAGCTTCTGTTTTCTTATGTCTGGACAAAACTGATGGAACATAGTTGGCTTTGATCAATAATTTCTCTGCCCAGGTAGTTCTTTTTCTGTCAGTTTCACCTGAACTGACACTTGAACCAAAAGAAAAATTGCTTATTTTTGGTCTATAAGTACCATGTAATACACTCTGAGGTAGTGTATTTCATGCCATTTCTTTTACTCCAGACTTAACTTTGTCCAGTCTGCTGTGATTATCACACCACTACCGATACTTTTAATTTTAGCCAGGACACTCCTCATTTTTAATATATATCATAAATATATTGTGATTTATGCCAACATCAATTCTCAAAGAACTTTTGTGGTATCTTCTTTCCAGTTTAACAGTTCCCTTTTTAATAGTGCCTTCAGTAAGATATTTTTACTTGTTTTCACTCAGATTAATGAGCTTACTCATTAGATCTCCTCTCTGTTTCATGCTGGCTTATAATGTTTCTGTGGTACCCTAAAAAACGCTTTACTAAAGTAATGGAATCATAGAATGGTTTAGATCAGAAAGGACCTTTGAAGATGAACTAGTTCAACTTCTCTGCTGTGGGTGAGCAGGGATATTTTTCACCAGATCAGATGACTAGAAGTCAGAAGAATCTGACCATCTTCTCTCTCCCACTTTTGCTTCATTACAGATCTATTCTCCATTTTAAACCATTACAGATGAAACCTAGATTAATTCAGTTTTGCCTATTATGGCAAAGCAGTGTAGAAGAGTAAAAAAGGATCTGCATCTGTAGTACTGCTACTGGTTTAATGGTTTGATACTGAAAGCTGAGTAATAGGAGCACAGGTGCAGTTTTAAAAGGTAGCAGTGACTTCAATAGTGATTTTTACTTAATGATTTGAAACATGTACTCCACAGTTCTTCAGACTAAAGTATCAACTATCTGTTTCCAGTTTAACAAAGATAAATATGAAGGTAAGATAAAGAAATGCCTATCAATACAAAGAAAAGGTTAAAGCACATAACCCAATCCTGGATTCCAAACCAAAACAGATTGCAAGAAGCAAGTACTGTCAACGTCACAAGGATCTCAACAACTCTCACACCAAAGGTATCCAAGCAGTCCAAGCTGAACATTTTCAGTGTCTCGCATCTTTGTCCTTTTCCTCTTTTTCTAACTATTTTCTTTATTACAAGGGATACATCCAGGTACCATAACTTCAGGAGACTAATGCTAGCCTCACTGCAGTTTTCTCTCCTTCAGTGTCTCTCATGCTCTCTAGAAATATCCAAAGATTTTTAAATTGCTCTCTAAGAACTATTAAACTTATTGTCAATGGAATGTTTCATTAAAATCAACATCATGTTGGGATTCACAATAGGAAATAGAAGAGTTGCTATACTATATTGCAAGAAAGAGAAAAACCTGAATTAAAAGGTTGAAATTGTACTGAGGATGTGACAGACATAAACAGCAAACTGACCTCAATGCTAACTTCCACTCTCTTGCATGGAGTTCTTTAACTGACGTTTACAAGAACCTGGACAACTACCTCTGAATTTCCTTTTCAGAGAATCATATGCTGCATTTCTCCACACTGAAAATTTATCTCAAATGTTGCTAATATATCTGTTTAAACTAGTTTTGACTAGTAATTGCATAGTTCAAACTTCAGTTTACTGGTACTTATTGTTTGTATTACTGAAATCTTTAGTCTTCCTTGGCATACACAACCTAGCCTATTTTGTTGGAGATTTTTTTAAAGGAAGGAAAGGATGGTACTTGTCCCCAGATATCTACAACAAAAAACAAGTACTAGACAGTTAGGAAAGCACCTGGAGAATCTTTCTCTGCATCAACATTATACAGTGACACAGAAAAGCAGCCAACTAGTATTTCAGACTTTTGTGAGCACCCCGGATTTTATATTTTTAAAGAAAGGCCTTAATAACAACAGAGAAGTGTTTCTGTATTTACAATGAACTCTTCTCACAAGCAAGAGAACACGTGAGATTAAGCCTGCAAAGACTTACTAGTTTATTAATGTATCCTTTTGACTTTTTTTCATGCTGCCCTTTAAGCTGCACAAAACTTAGTAAAACTTGTAGAATTGGTTTGGACAAAGTAACTCAGACCAGAGTCAGTAAGATTTTGGATGGGTATCACCTGACCACCTTTTGGGACACTATCAGTTCTCCATAGTCCAGATCAGCCCTCTGGACTTATCACAAAGACAAGATGAAACATCTATTAGCACTGAAAATTTAAGCTAAAGACAAAGATGATTGCAAGCATTCAAATACCAAATACATGAAAACCCGATTTTTTTCCCCAGATGAAGCTCATGGCCTACTTTTCTTCCAATTAACCTGTCCCTCAATACTTGCCCCAATTGCCTTCACACACACAAAAGCCCAGAGCTGAACAAACATGAACCCCCAACAAAGCTGAAGGGTTCCAATGCCTAAAACCCACTTAATTCTAAAGCTACAAATCCTAAAAATATTAATTGAACTACAGAGCAAAGTTAACCCCAAATATTTTAAGATATTAAAGTTTCGTGCTGCCTAAATTTGCAATTCTGTTCTGTCCCAAATTTTACAGGATTAGGTGGCTTGATGCTAGCTCACAGAAAAATCAGAACACAAAAACCTGGAACTCCTCCATATAACTCACAGCGCTGAAGTGCTCAGTTTAACAGGCATTTTTAATTCCTTATAGAATAGAGCTCCATATACTTTTTAAATTGGGAACCAATTCTGTCTTGCATAAATGTGGGCTCCTGGGAGAGGAAACAGTATGCCTTGCCACTGTATAATAGCTCAGTGGTTAACTTTTTTTGACCAAAATCAGATAGGAACTTCCTGGTGCACAAACCTCAGGTAAAAATCTTTAACCTCCTCAGTAACCATCAGCTACTATCAATAGCTATCCTCTAAAGGAGGCTAGCGGAAGCAGCTTTGCTTGCTATTTTAAAAGTGAGAAGTGGACGTCCTGATCAGAAGTGCATGGCTTCAGGAGAAGGTTCAAGGCCAAGAATCTAAAATGCAGAGATGCTTCCCTGCAGCTCTGACTGGAATAACTGAACTTAAACACTTCTCATTTCTCAGCTATTCTGTTAGTTCAGAGCCACAGTAAGCTAAATACACTGAGATTATAGTCAGCTTGCTGCTCATTGTGTTTGTTGCTGTGAATGCTGCTGCGATGCAATAAACTTTTTGATGTACTTTAGAAAGAGCCCACAGATCACAGAATTGATCATTTGAACAGTTAATGTGCCAAAAAGTAATGCATCACAGCAGCATGTACTTCACCAAATACCATCCAAGCTACCCTTGTACAAGTGGAGCCAGGACAGTAGCTGCAAAAAAGGGCAGAGCGCAAGTTGCCATTTGAAGTCACAGACCGAAAGCTTTATGGATTTTTGGCAGATACAAACTGAGTTAAAATACAACTTTCACAATCAAGTCTGATTCAAAGACGTTATGAACTAATTCTCAATTTCTTGCTTATGAAGCATAGATTTTCAGTTTGAGAAACTGCAAAACAGAAGTCTTAAGATGACGTTTCAGATTAGAAGGAGTATTCTTCTCCTAAGGTCCAGCTATTTAGCGTATTTTTATGCTGAAAATAGGGATTTCTTGACAAACAGGCTTCCATCTCTGATGTGAACAGCATATTCTCAATATTTCTGTATTTTTTCCTTTGGGAGCTCTGACGCTCATGGTATTAGCCCTACACATTTTGGGCAGTTTTTCAATCTTTCACTGTGAGACCCACGAACTTGAGTAATTAAATCTGTAGCCATGTCTTTGAAATTATTAGTCTCAACACATGCTGCACCACTAAACTGAAGGAAAACCCTGCTCAAGCTGAATGTTCTTAAGTACACACCCTGAGCCGAAGGACTTCATTCCTAAGCAGGAGCTCTAAGTTTACTTTTTGTAATTGTGTTTTAACTACTTTCCATCAGGTGGGTCTTAAAAAAACCCCCTACAAATTGTGAGACTTTCAGGATCAAGACGTAATTTTCAGAAATGTTGTGTCAGCAAGTCCTTCTAAAGACTGAAAAAAAATGAAGCTGTTATAAAACGTAGAGCGCAGTACCAGCAGGGAGGGAGATAGCACATGCAATAGAGATAAGACTGTCTGCAAGCTCACCTATCCTTGTAGTTTATCACAGTATCAATGATAGCATTCATTTGTTTTGTCAGCTTGGGTGGATTAGGTGACAACTTCTCTGCAGGAGGTCTGCCTCTTCTTTTCTTTGCTTTCTCTCCATCCTCCTTCCCAGAATCTTTATCCACGTTTCTTCGCCTCTTTCGCTTTTTAAGCCGGACTTCCTCTTCCATTTCTTCCAAATTGCCGTCTTCAATTGCCTGACAACCATGGATTCAAAAAGTATGATTTTTAAACAAAAGAAAATTGTAAAGGGAAATAAGCTCTATTTAAAAACAGTAACAATAAAAAAACCTGCAACTCCACAGGATGCAGGTAACTCAACTCAGAATGTTCAGATTTATAAACAAGAGCACAAGAAACTGAGTTACTAGCACTCAAAGAAACACTAAACATAATTTGTCCTCAGGATCCCACTACCATCTAAATACACGTTGTTTATCTGAACCTTGAATTCCTACCAAATCACAGTTTCAGACAAAATGGTCTGTGTATTGTCTCAGTTAAGCGTACAACAAATATTCATTTTTTCACATCAGTGTTAGTTCTGCGTTAAGTAGTTCCATGCAAAACAGACTTTGATATCTCCTGTTTTCAAACAGGACAGTCTAAATTGTGCTCAGTTCCCAAAGCCAGTTCACAAGTAGTTCTTTGTGCATACAAACAAAACAGAGATACTTTATGCAATAACAACTCAGCTTCTCTTCCAGACATTTTATGCAACTTTTAAATCGCCTAAGTGTTAAAATCATCTGTGAAATGTATCATTTTCTTATAGAATAGTAACCATGAGGTAGGCAAAGGACTTGACAGTACAGTGCTTTATTGTAAAAAGCACTCATAACATGGGATGCAAAAAAACTGACTCCAAAAACCAAACTGAAAATCTGCAACACTAATTTCAATTGTTTCAGTTACCTGGATGTATGCTTTTAACCACACCCAGCAGCTCTGTGCACAGGAATTAAAAAAATGCTACGAAAAGCCAAACTAGGAATAAAGGGAACCTGTTCACACACACTATCATATCCATGTCATAAAGCAAGAAGCTGAACTTTTCTTGATTTGAGAAAGCCAACAAAAGAAAAGAAATAAAAATACCAGGTCATAAGAGAACTGAAATTAAAACCAAAAAATAATATAAAGTACAAAAGCTTAAAACTAAGGTTTTCTGATTAATGCTTCCTCAGAATGTAACTGATGTTGATATTTGTCGCTTTTGCCTCTCAATATTGCCTTGAGTATATGCAAATGCTAATCAATCCTTTCTCGTAGCTGAAAGAGCTCTAATCCTAAGGCAATTACCTTCATTTCTCCACAGCACCAAACATGGCTAATATTTATGATCATGTGAGCATAACAATCAATATAAAAAAGTGATTACAGACTAGACATAATTTTTCTCAATTGTGTACAATGTCTCTTCAAAAACGTTTTGTGAACAAAACCCGATGCACAACACAGAATAACCTGGCATGTTTAAAAAAACAGTGGGATTTTGAAATCTGTTTCCTATGCATCCTCCGATGTGCAAATCCACAGACAAACACAAAAGCAGAATCCTGAGAGACAGCCTGAAACTAGGCCTTAATAATCAAAAGACAATTTACATCATGCTTCCACAGCATTCAGATAACCACTATGAAGGAGGCTCGATATCTCATGAGTTAGGAAGAAAAGAGAAGGAAAAAAAAAATCTGCACACAAATTCATTAATATTCATCTGGCTAAAGCAGGACACGCGCTACAAACCACTGAGGCTAATGAAGATTAAGAAAAGGAAATTTCTCTGCAGTTCTTGGAAGCTAGAAAAGCTAATCATAAATACAGCATGCAAGGCTGTCAACAGTTAATATCATTGCTCTCCTCAAGCACTCAGTTGTACATTGAAACACGGAGAACACTGACTTTTGATGTGTTACACACCTACACATGCCTGTGATGTAGTTCTACTGAATCTTCAAGACGGCAATGAAAAAGGATATTTACCTTACCACTATCAGCAGGCCGGCTATCGGAAATCACAGTTAGTGGGGATAAAATTAACAAGCCAGCAAAGCAGCGAGCTGCTAGTCTCTTCATCAGCTGATCAGGAAAAAAAAGAGAGCTGGGGAAAGGCTATGTTTTCATATACAAGTAATTTTATTTTACTGAAAATTTAATACTGAAAGGATTGTGGATACTGAAATCTGCTGTTTCATTCTACCTACTACAAGGCCTGAAGCCTTCCTCCTTCAGTCTGTGTTAATATTGACAACTACTTACCGTATTTCTCCCCTTATTATTCTAGGCATTCAAATTAAATTTTTAGCTGGGCAGTTACTGATTCTTGTTATAATTTTAACAATCCTAGTATGATTAGACAATTTCATGTATGATTTTAAAACTGAAATTGGTTGCATGCATTTTAAAGATGCATTCATTAGAGAAAATATATTCCTACTGCTCCACAGCGAACAGATCAGGTTTTGGTTATTGAAACCGATACAAAAATCTATTCTGATTTACAAGAAATTAAAAAAAAATAAAACCAAACCAATTTATCATTCTGCTAACTTTGGTAACATTTTGCTGTCCTTGAGAAAACTTCACTTCAATACAACATATTTATATTTTTGCCTGACAGATTTTCTATCACCAAAAAAAAAAAAATCACAGTGGTCCTTTCATCACAGAGTTTACTACCATCTTACTTTAGAACTCTGCATAAAATTCTTGCTTAGAGTAGACAGTATTTGGGAAAATAAATATTAACAAAAACAAAAGATAAAATTGAAAAGTTGGGATTTTTTTTAATATTACATACAGCAATGTACTAAAGACAAATGACAAAAATAGAACCCAAGGAAACTAACACATACACTTGCACTCTTAAAATTAGTGACTGGCAGGTAGCAAATTAATTCTTAGCAAACTACAAATCTACAATCAAACGTGAAACTTTCTACTTAACCAGAAATACATCAATTGATTACTATATTAATCTTTCAAAATTTCTATGCATGAATGTAACTCACACAGCTTTCCTTAATTTAAGACCTTACTGACCCCACTTGAAAATCACTCTGACAAATACCAACAGTACAAAAATATTGCTATGGACTCTTAACATTAGTTCTCAAGTGGCAAATTTGTATTTTGCATACAAAACAGTAACACTTAAAAACTAAACCTGTATGATTTATTCTGCCTCAAAATATGGCTTAAAACCGTACCACACAACTCAATTATCAGCAGATAGATTAACGCTCTGTGCATATGTCTAAACGTATGATATAAGCATGTGTGTATTAGCAACACAATAATTATTAAGCTAATTCATCCGACTGAACTCTCATTGTTAGAAAAGTCTTACTATTCTAGGGCTTAAGTACTACGCTGAAGAGAATGCCCTTCCAAACCTTTACCAGTACGATAATGATACAAATCCCAGGCACAAATCTCCAGTTCCTAAGAGATGATGGGCTGTGTGAGAGTGCAAAATAACACAGACATCTCCCACGCTCAAATGCCTCTGGATTAGTGAGGTGAACAGCAAGGGAGTCAAGGAAAATGGTACACTGATAAAAATTTAACACTTTCCTTCCCCTACGGAAACTAGACAAAACAGTACCAAAAAAAAGTCCGGACACCTTTTGAAAGACAGCTATAAAAATTTAATGCCAAATTTTACAAGTTGTCAGGCACCTCCATGTTAAGTCCTGTACTAACAAATAGTTTCTGCTTTTCTGACTTTTATTGCCAAAACTTAGTCCATATACAAAAACCAATTTCATTGTTGAAGAGGCAAGAGCATGCTGATCATGGATTAAAAAAATTAAACTGTCTTCCTCCAAAAAGAAGCTCCTATCTCCCAGGAACAAAAATGTATTTTTCAGGAGGCAAGCAGAAGTTACTTCTGAGACAGTCTATCTTCCTATTGCTGCTTGCAATTATATTTTCACCTTCATAAAGGAAAATAGTTGTTTTGAAGTGAAAATATTCTTAGTAACATGGATACAACTACATGAGCACCACAGAAACAAAGTAATGATAAAACCTGGTTTTTTTCTCCATCTGAAGGACAGGACATTACAGACGTATTCTTAACTTCTGGAGAGAGTGGCACAGCACTGTGACTGAACATCTTTCCAAATCAGAATTACAGACGCAAATAAGCACTAATAGCTCTGAGTTTTGTTTCACAACTATCTTCAGCAAGTCAATAATTGTGTAGGCCTATATTAGTTTTAAAATAATTTTACAGGAATCAGGCAACCCAAGTGTGGTCACAGAGTGGAGGTGCTCAGCATAGAATCAGTTTTGGTGTTTAAGGCCTGTCTTGTTTAGGTGACAAAACACGGTAGTACATAATTATTTCTCCTTTGATTACAAATAACTATAGTATGGTTATGAGACTATTCAGACATAGTGAAAGCTGTTGGTACTATAGTCAAAGAAATGAACACACAAAACAGAAGTTGTACAAAGCCATGTTAATAAGTCTTCTTGATGCTGGTCAGATGAAAAGGTAAAAATAAGTACAGGACATGCAAACTCTTCCTGTGCCCCTCTCCAATTTTATCTTAATGAAATGAACATTCAGAGAACTGGCCCCTTCCCTCCCAATATCAATCCCCTGTGTCTCTCCAACTTGCAAAGCTGAAACAGAGCTATTGTAACTAACATTATCATGTGAAGAAACACATTAGCCTGCTAATTAAACTATTTCAACAGAAAGCATACAAAACACAGGTGAACAGAAAAAAACTCATCACCTTGTCAACTCCTTGAACATAAATACTGAGCCAATAATTCAGAACTTCCAAAAGAATTCAGGAACTTTTTTGAGAACAACAAATAACTTAACTCGGCACTGTACTGACTACTGGCCAAAAGGCAGTAAGCTTAAGGGCTGTTAAGCACTTAAAACAAGAAAACATGTCAGTAGTACACTAATGAACAACAGGTGACTGCTTTGCAAAATAAAGTTCCCACTTACCATATTAGAAGTGAAGAAAGAAGTAGAAGAACCCTATGGACAGTTTAACATTGAAACCACTAAAATGACATCTTAACAACTCCTACCAATTTCTCTGTTTAACATGATCCTTCTTGGAATACTGTATTGATATTCCAAGAGAAGCCCTCCTAGTTTTTTTTTTTCCTGCTGTCTTGCTCTGTTTGAAATCCTACCACTCTTTATATTACATTTGCTCTCAGATTAAATCTGGCAACCGATGACGACTTCAACCTTCCACCCTGAAGTCCACATTCTTAAACAGATCTCTTCAAAATCCAGTTCTCTTGCTTATTTTTTTACCAGTAACATTCCTGATATCTGGGACCGCTTCTAATTTCAACACCTTAGAATTGTTTCTTGGCTCTCAAGGGCAAGTTTCCTCACGCTGTAACTGTATTTTGCTATGCTGCAGCATAGAGGTCAGTATACTACAGATAAAGACTGTGAAGAACACCGTAATACCTGACAATTAGATGAAGTAGCTTAAAATACCCTCTCAACAGTGAAATGACTAAATACCTGAAAGTAATCATGAAGATTGATGAAGAGTTATTTTAATTGAATTTCTTCTCCTTGTTGGATATTGCACAACAGATTTACCAGTCTAGTTTTTCTGGAACTAAACTAAAACAGAACACAGACCAAGATCTGCCAAAGGCAAAGAATTAGTGACTACGTTCAGTTTTAACTTGCCTTCACAAAAGTATTGTTTTTAAAAAATGCAAACAAAATGCAGTTATGGCATCAACTTGTAATACATCGTCTTCTCAAACAGTCTGAACTTCAACCAAATACCGTAAATTAGTCCTTCAGCTGTATGTTCATCAATCAAGAGTCTGCGTCTTCACATCTCTGAAACTTGTCTCCTTTCAAGAAGTGGGAGAAGATAGATTGTTTTCTGTTTTTCATTTGAAATTTATTTATAGTTGCTTAATTATCTTCACTGAAACCCCAGCTGCCTGTATTTAATTAGACATCAAGGAGAACACTAACACAAATTATAGTTTTTTCCTGTATTTTGATTTCAAGACTGATGCCAAAAAGACCTCATAGAACCATACAGGAATAGAAGTTATCTTTAAAGAGAAATGGTCTCAAGCAAAACAACAGAGCATAATATTTAAAAAAAAAAAAGAGTACTATTAAAATATTAATAGGATCAAAGTTTTTATCTTCAGTGTTTTCCTTCTGGTCTGAGAAGATTTTTTCAGGTCAAATATCCTAATATATAATCTTGATATAAGATATCTTAATGCTTAAGTTCTATTTTTAATGGGATAATTATTAAGTAAAGCATCATCCAGAGCCAGCACCGATAAACGCTAAGTTATGGCAAACTACACAGACAAGGACGTAAAATTTTCTTCTGTTCAAAAGTGAAATCTGGTTTAAAAAAAACCGAACAGTAATTAGTCTCATTCATCCCTCCCCCAAAAGGCAAACAATGATTTTGAATGAAATCCTTCAAACTGATTTTACACCAACAAGATTTTCAAGAACTCTGGGGACAGAGTGACTGAAGAGCACAATTAATTACTCATGATACCAGGACCCACTGCCTGCCTGCTCAGTGAGCACAAGAAAAATGCCCCATTAGAAGAAAGGAATTGTGTCACAGAAAGAAACAACTCTATCATGCTGACTATTAAAGATACTTTGCTTAACCAATCAGAACACTATTCTGTGGTCTACATTTACTCAGCCACACTCTTAGAAGATCTATAGGTCTGTAATCATCTTCTGCAGTTTTCAAAATGTCTTGCTAAGGAGAAATGTCTTGCTAAGGTGTTAATTTTAACAACCTCTTGACCTAGCCAACCTCATGTACAAGCAGTAGAGAGATGGGGGGGAAATCTAAAATATTCCATACCAGAAACTATTGGTAACAACCTCTTACTCTTTATTACTGAACTGTTTAGTTGTGGTGGGGTTTTTTGTTTGTGTTTCTCAAATCCTGTTCCCTTCATTTTAGAACACTAGACAACCTGTTGAAGAATTCTTGTCACTTAGAGTAAGAGCCTGTTTCTGAAGACAGTGAAAAGATGCACTCCGTTAAGACTGGAGGACAATTTATAATGGATTTGTGAAATATTATGCAGGAAATGCAGACGATAAACAAACATTTTGCAGAAGGGATGTTATAATAGCACTTCTCTACCAAATCAAGTATCCTGAGTCTGGACTATCCTCAGATTGTCCAGAACCTATACTGATGACTCAAAGAGTAAATATTATTAACAGACTGGTATTGAAAATAGTTGCAGGTATCTTTGGAAGTATGATTAGAAATAAAACTGGAAAACTGAATGAGATGTAACTAACTTAAGACACTGTAAAACTATCATGAAAATACTGCAGGCACGTTTCCTGGCTTCAGATTCACAAGCAATTCATCTTGAAGTAGAATCTACCGTGATAGAGATGCCTCATTTTTTCCCCTTTCACTATGCTGGAGACACGAATGTTTGTTGCATAGGCAGGATTCTGGTGCATTTAGTGACTGGTGTTATTCAGTAAGGAAGTGAGAATGGGGAAGGTTTCTCCGTTTTAAAATTTTTATCAGCCTCTTTCTCCCTGTCTTACCCAGAATTCTGATTCAGGAGGGCCTACTTCAGGGGTGTAGAGAACAGTATACTGACAACTGTGTTGTGAGATAATTTTACTAGGGTTGTATTTTTTCTTGACCAGGTACCTTATCTTCCCTAGAAAAGGGGGCAAGGAAGATTAATTGCATGAGAAAATTATCTTTTCTGATCAGCATCAGGGGAAGGTGGGTGCCAGGGGGTGGTGGTAGGAATTACTTTTCTCATTTTTTCCTAAATTCCTTTAAAATAATAAGATTGGAATTTGGTTGACGATAAACACTTTTCTGTCCTAGAACAGATGTTCCTTATTTTCATGGCATCTCAGAGTTTAGAAGGAAAACAGCATCAAGGTTTTAACAGCTTAGTTTGTACTGAGGGTTTTGCATCTTTCTTCTCTGGTCTAAAATGAATCTTTTACTGAAGAGATGTATTGTCCTATTGTCCTTCTGAGATTATTTTCAATTCCATTTGTAATGGTTTGCTGCAATAGTTAATTAATTAGTTTAGAATTTACAAATGAAATTTAAGACAATTCAGTATTATTTCTGGTGACACCTACTTTCCAGACAAATGGCATGGAAGAGGAGTAAAAATGCTGCAATGAAGTAATGGAAATACTCAACAATAAAGACCAGGTACACAAATATTTACAGTTGCTGTTTACCTTATATTTCACAAAATACTGTTTCTGTTGCAGGTTTCTGGGTAATTCTGAGCAATGTTAATTTATCTTTTTTTCCTTTTGTATTTACCTTTTTACAGACATGACAACACTCTTTTTTGGAAAAAGTAGAAAATCTTTACTTTGTAATGTCACCTTCTGGCAGATTAGCACTGCGGATGATGTTTTGCAGTGCATAATCCTAACAATTAAAGACAGACTTCTCATGTTTGGTTTTATTCTTTATGAAAAAATTCTTAAAATTCAATTCAAGAATGGGAATTCATGGATTTTTAAAATTTATTTCTGAAAAAATTTCCAAAGCCTTAGCCCTTTTTCATTCAAAAAACTATGTGTCCCTTTACTCGTAAGACACTACTAATTAAATCAGAAAAATACCTGGTATAAAAACAGGGTTTATGCCCTCGTAAGACCAGCTCTTTGCAAAGAAACTGCAGGTTTGGCCCTTTCCAGGACATTTGCTTCCAGTGAACATTGCAAACATTTGCAGCAACAGGCATCTTCTCTATGGTAAAAATAAAATTGCCAATTTTAAGCACTGGAAAAAGGTAAGAAGTTCTGCAACATACTCAACAGCAGGACACAGTATCTTAGTAGAATGTTTCCTATAAAGAACAAGATGCTTTTCTTCTACTATGGAAACAACACAGCTGAGGAATAAAACACAAAGGAACGATTAGCAGATTTCCAGTGTGAAACCACCCATTTTGAAATAAATTTGTAGCGTGACTTGTCTCTCACGTAAACAGATATTCAGTGGTACCTTCTAATTGCTCAGAAAAACAGTAGAAGTTTTCTTTTTGATCAACAGAGTAATAGACTAACAAAAGGCTTCTAATTTAAAGATGACCATAAATTTTATGTATGCCCTGAAATCTACTGCTCATAATTATAAACACAAGAAACTTACAGTACAAAGCTTAAACTGACATTTTTATGCATGTCAAAGTAAACTCAGCTCCTGCCAGTTGTCATTCCATTAAGCATTTTCTTTCATATGTTGTTCTTCTCTCTTATATTTAAGTATATTCATACATTCTCAAGCAGTCATTTTTTATTCCAAGTTTAAAATGTGGAACATAACTAAATGCAAGCAAAATTGAGACAATAAACTCAAAACAAGACAGCTAAAATATCTTGCAAAGAATAAATAAAAGAAAAAAAAGAAACAGCTTTCAGAAACCATTATAGTTGAATTATTTTTCAATGAACGTTCACAGATCTCTTTTATCTACTTATTCACAGAAAACAGCTTAAAGATTTTTCCAACAGAATGGGAAATTTGGTTTAAAGATCTATCATTACCAATGTAAGTACTCTGAGGTAATCAAGAATAGGAAACACATCACGTTAAGAGCATGATATGACAGAAATACATGGCAAGAGGTCAGAATACTCACTTCCTGTGCCAACAGAGGAAAGAATTTTGCTTATAGAAGTAGACTGTATTTAAAGGATAAGGAGTAGGAGGTAGCCCTTTACGGCAATTACTATATAGTTTTTTAATAACTTAGAAGAATTTGGAGGAAGACTGCATATAATGAAACTAAGTCAAACTTTGAAAATCTTGCTGAGAAAACCTAAGTTATATGTATATTTTATGTCTTTTATACCAGAACAGTCTGTTGTGATGCCAAGTTTGAGCAGTGATGTAGTGAGTTCCATGTCTTCAGGATGCTTCTAATACTGCTGTTATCTGGCTGTGCCAGGACTCACAGTAGAACCTGACCCTTTAATATGCAGATTACAACCTAAAAGTGAAACTCGAACAGTATGTGTCTAGAAAGCCGTTTCTGTTCTTCTGGGATAAATTGCAATACAAATCACAGTCTGATGAGCAAAACTATTACCTACGCAAACACGAACAATACAAAGAACAATATAAAGATTTCTGAAAAGCCAATGACTTAAGAGCACATGAACATGCTCAACAAAATAATGTATAGTATAGTACAGGTGCATATATAAAAAAATTAAAGTAAGGCTGTAAGCAGCAACAAAGTCCTCGGTTCTGAGTTAGAAACCCAGCTAAAAACATCAGATGCAACTGGAAAGAATACATAATTATATCCATGGAACCATAATTTGTAACATGCTAAACATGACAATTTCTGAGTATGGAACAAAATTACATGGTTGTGGTTATTGGGAAATTTTTGTAGGATTTTTTTTTTTTAAGGTTAAAATTTTACTGCTACAGTAAGAAAGTACATTATCATACTCCTCAAGCAGGGTACTTCAGGATGACTCAGGAAGCTAACGGCCACTCACAACATGCTTAATCATAGGCTGAATAGTTTTTTAGAAATTCAGTCTGAAACTTTCCTGTTCTACCATATTTGCTAAGTTAGTACTTCCATACTTGCTTACATACAAGAACAGACAAATTGCTATCATTTAAGTTGCTACAGAAGTAGTTTCTATAGAAGGAGCAGAGCTGTATACCAACAACAACCCATCAGATGAATTACTTTTGCCTGTCATGCCCACTGCATGAAAAATATCAGCATAAAGCCTTCCATCACCTGCTCAAGTCTGCCTGCAGAAGATGGCCTTTTACAATAAAGGTCTCTCAATTTGCCTCTGATGATAAGGTAGAATATTAAATGCCTCCCTTTTCAGAGAGTGAATAAATACTTTGGCCACAATGTACACTTGGAAAGGTATGGGTAACTGCTTACCCATATTGCAAATGCAAATCAACATACGAAATGTATTGTCTTTATTCAAAAATTGATCGGTGATAAAAGGTTAGCTACTGTATGTATCATTATTGTCAAGTCGTATCAGGGAACATAACAATGTAGTGGACCCAAATATTAAAATGTTTGCTGCTTCTTGTTCCATTGTCATACGCCCCTAGCAACAATAATGTTTTAGACTTTTAATGCAGACTTAGTAGTTGTTTTTATTTCAGTTTTGCAATCATAGAATATCCTGAGTTGGAAGAAACCCATAAGGATCACTGAGTTCAACTCCTGCCCTGCAGAGGACATCTTCAAGAGTCACACCACATGCCTGAGAGCATTGTCCAAACACTTCTTGAACTCTGTCAGGCTGGTGCTGTAACCACTTCGCTGGAGAGACTGTTCCAGTGCCCAAACACCCTCTGGGTGAAGAACCTTCTCCTAATATCCAACCTAAACCTCACGTGACACAACTCCAGGTCATTCCCTTGGGTCCTGTCACTGGTGAGCACAGAGAAGAGATCACTGCCTGCTCCTCCTCTTCCCCTCATGAGGAAGTCATAGATTGCAATGTGGTCATCCTTCAGTCTCCTCTTCTCCAGGCAGCGGATCTAAATTTTGACCTTCCACATAAAAGTATTTCATCTTAACCACAAGGCCTAATTTTTCTCATGAAAAATTTTGCACTTGAAACATGTGATAATGTAACAAAATCTGAAACTCAGAGTTTTAACTCACAGTGTCTGGGCTACATAAACTTGGCATGTAAGAAGATACAGCTATTTCAAAGAAAATGCAGTTTATTTTGGTCTAATGCTAACAGTACTCACATTTTTTAAAAAATACAGAAAGGAACTTATATGGCACTACTATTCTAGTATTTTCTAGAGGAGAACAGAGGTACAATTCCACTTGAAATTATGTTAGTATGTGCTATGGTACTTTACATGTAACGCTGTATACTCAAAATCACACCATAAAAAAACACATCCTATGTAAATATGACACTGTTTTATTGATATGTATTCCTCATGAACAGCTGTTCAGACTTCCTGACTTGAGGTCTTTCTCAAAAAAAAAAAAGTTATCAAACACCAAAAATTGCTTTATGGAGAATAATTATCTCTGCAATATTGAAGAAGCATCTCAAAATACTTTTTTAGTTTCCAAAACTAATACTCTCAACCCTGATGCCACATTCTAAGAAATGACAAGAGAATTTCTGAAAGTCACCCAGAGTATAAATCAAACTCTTTTCTTTATAAACTAACAAAACCATTCTGCCAAAATAAAGAATCAAAGCTATCAGGTAGTTCCATTTAAATTCCCTCTCATCCATGAAAAGCCAAGAAAACACCCTTCCTGCTTCAACAGTTTTAATTTCACTGCAACTTAAAAGTACCTTCTTTTATACTTAAGTAGATTCTGAATTGAATTTCATGAAAAGGACATGGAAGATAGATGGTAAATATGCAGAATATAACAATGGCTTGGTTCAACATGGTCTTGAAGTCATGTCCAGCTTTCTAATCCTTCAAAAATCAGCTTCCATAAGCATAAAGCTTATCAGACTCACAATGAACATCAGAAAATAGTAGCTGGGGCATTTTGGTTGATTGCTGGTCACAAAACAGACAACACCCTAGGATGGCGGACTTTTTAAGCTTCCAGCAATAGCCTTTTAAATGTGACTCGTTTTCCTGTACATCTTAACAAATTCAATTGGATCTGCAATTCAATACTACAGAACAGGGTTGACATAAGAGTGCAATTTTCTTCCAATGTCCTGCACAAATACTCACTTGACTGTTAAACAGGTTTAGCAGCAACTCAGGAAACTCTGCAATTGTAACCAAAAATGGTATAGAGTAGTAACAGAGAAAACCAGGGGTGCAGGGGTTTTATGTACATGAACTATGGAGATAAACTATGTACTGGATAAAAAACTTATTTTTTTCTCCTTCTAAGAATTTCAGTCTCCAATACAGACTAAAACAATTACAGAATGTAATGCTGATTTTCCACACAACTATTTCAGTATCTAACAAAGACTACTTAAAGTACTAAGGCCTGCACAATAGGCCCCGACTGAGGCCTGAACAACGGGGCCTGAGTCAAAGTTGACCTCTAGATGAACCTTCTAGCCAAAAGCTGTATACTCATTATTAGCAAAATGATATATGCATTCGCTAATTGGCGAAACACGTGTTTACCTTTCTTTATTTAGAAACTGGACAAGCGCACATCTGGCCTTGTTTGTGGGTGTAGGATCAAAGACAACTCCCGCGGTTCCTCCTTGAGCCTTGGCCAGGCTTTCAGAGAAGACCAACAGGAGAATAAAACCAGATGTTCCCACATTAGAAGTAGCTTGGTACTTGTTTATTACAAAAACAATGTAATAAACAATGGTAGCTTGTTTATTACAAAAGCTGGGCTACTCTCACAGCAAAGTCAGAAGTCTCGCTGCCTGCAAAGATGAAGACACTGCATGATTTTCCAGTTACAGGGCGTGGTTCTCCAGTCCTTCGCTGTCACAGCTTCCCCCAGTTGATGTGTGGATCTGCATACAGGGTGAAGTTCTAGGGAACTGCTGATGTATCTTTCTTAATCACTAAAGGCAATCTTTCGTAATAATAATTAGGTACATTGCTTAGCTTATCCTTCTATAATTCTTTGTGAATGATTATGTGCATTGCTTAGCTTATCCTTTTATGATTCTTTGCAGTTTTGCATTATAGTAAATTACACTATTCCTTAAAATGGTATCTGTGTCTTTGACCTGACGCACCTGCAGAGGACTCCTGTAAAATCAAATTCCACCATCACAGTTTACTAAAACATGTCTTAAAATATCTTCCTAGTACTGATTTTAAATTTATATACATAAAAGTGAAGCTCTTTCAAAAAACACAAATCTACTTGAAAAATTTCAGTAATTTGTACCAAGTTGTAGCAACAAGTTGGCCCAACTTCACTATCTCTGCTATTAAACCTAACAGTTAACACACTATTAGAAAACGTGTAAAATCATTAAGTTATGTTAAGTTCCAGCTCATGAGGAAACAGTTGCAAACACATCCAACAGTTTTCCTGCTAGGTAGTCTAATTTATTATACAACACAATCTTAGTATACATGAACAAATAAAATTTATGTTATGACTGTGTTAAACTGTATTCATCAGATACTTCGTATGGTGAAAGCCAGCACTGGCTTTCTTTACATAAGATTGACTAATTACAAACCTAATGCATGAATTTAAGTTACAATTTTTACATCAGCAAAACAAGCATGACTTTTGCATGTCTGCATGACATAAATGAGACACTGTCTTGGGTTGAGCATATGACGCTATTTTGTTATCCCGTATCGCTGCTTTATACTAAACATGAATTCTGTGCCTCTGACTTGATTCCAAGAATTTTCAAGGACAAACACGAATACTCCTGTGCTGGGACTCAGGCAGGTTTGGTTTGGTTTTGTTTTTTTTACTTCCGCGCTCCTAAGCTGTTGAGTGTGCCACAGGAAGCGGGGAAGAGGGGGCTGGCTTTTTTTTTCCTTTTTTTTTTTTTTTTTTCCGCCAGTATTTTTTCAGCCCTTTTTTTCAAGGGAGGGAGACAGAAAGAAAATTTTTTTTTTTTCCCTTGGGGTCTTTTTTTCTTTTTCCCTGAAATTGCTTTTCAACCGAGCTCTGATCCAGGCCAGAAGATCATCTTAGCGCCGGCACCGCCAGGGGGAGGGGCCCTGTCTCAGCCCATCAATGCGGGACCACGCCCAGGACTCTGTACTTTACACAGGTTTCTCCATCACAAGTAGTTTATCATTTAATATTGTTCATTTATTTCCTATACCTTGTAAATAAACCAGGGTTTTTTTCATTCTACCTCTAAGGAATTGCCTCTGTCCGGACCTGGTGGGGGAGGGGTGGCTAATAGTCTACCTTCCCCCGGGAGTGCATTTTCCTCCTTATATTGTCTCAAACCGGGACAGACGCTATTAATTTTGTACTCAGATATTTTCCCTGGCCAACATGTAAAGCTATTTCAAGTTCACTGCACAACTAGGGACTAAAACTTTTTTTATGTCACTCAGCCAGCAATTAGATTGCATGAGAAGCTAAAACCAGATGCAACTGTCTTACGGGTCTTTTAACTACTCAAACAAATTATCTGTTTCTTGAAGCCTGTCCTAGGCAATAGAGTTCTTAGCAGATGACCCCTCTCAAAAGTAATATGCCACAGGAATGAGCAAAGTATTTTGCAGTTCTGTTAGAAGTAGTGCAGGGACAGAATATGCTTGAGCATGAAATACTTCCAGAATAGAAAAGCTTTGTTGGATCAGGAAGCCAACTCCTCCTTCCAGATTTTTTTTTTTTAAGGAAATATGGTTGTCATGCCAACAGTTAGAGAACAGCAGGCTGCAGCGACAGCTAGTGATGAAGCATGTTTGTGTCTTAGAGCTTTCCTGGGAGACCGCCAGTGAATTACTGATTGTTCTGGGCAGCAGCAAAATCTCACTATGTAGTGCCTACGATCACAGGTTTGGCTTCTGTAATTATTCTGTCCCTTGCTTCCAAACTCAGGTACTTCAGCTCCTAGCAAGAAGGGAGCTGACATACTTGGTCAGCGTACATGCATGCATATAGACCTGGAGGTGTATGGCAGATCCTGTGGGGATCTGGAACTACACTCTCCATTGCTGGGTGTATCAGCAAACGGTTCAGGGTCTCACTGAAAAGAGTCAGAAGCTATTCCAGTCAGAGCGGTGGCTGAAGAGTGAGGCAAAACTCCTTGGAAAAGAAGATACCTACTCAGTTCCCAAAGACACAAAAGAAAAAGAGGCATCTCAGGACTACATATTGATATTATGAAACCAACTTACAGGTCAGAAAGGCAAAGTTTTATTCAGAAAACCCCATCAGAAGATAGCTGTAAAGCAAGAGCAGCCACAGCAAGAGAAAAAAATGAGGGGCATTCCTCACTGCTGGTAAATAAATCTCCTTCTTCTGTGATACTGCAATAAAAATAAACCCGTGGTTACCTTTGGAGAATGGCACGATACAGAACACAGCTAAAAGGGTGATATATGCGCCGAAAAGATATCCGCAGGTGAAATCAGGGATCAAAGCTATAGGTTGGTGTTACAGGTTTATTCAGGCTGCGTTTCAGCCGTCCTCGCACACGGTGCCCTGGAGAGAACTCAACGCCCCAGCCTCGCTGCCTGCATATCCAAGGGTCAGCGCAGCCACAGTACTCTTATCTCCTAACGGTAAAGGAATGCACTTCAAAAACAACCCCCAGTGAGAAAGAACAGCGGTGTCTGTTCCCACAGTATCGTCTACTGTCTTTTCTAATAGATAGATGGGCCTTGAACCACCTAACAAATCTGCTCAACTCCTCCTCTGCCAGCTTCTTCCGAGGGGTTCTTCTAATTCCTACAGGTGTCTTATGAACCAAGTATCACTTTTAATTCAGAACTTGCTACCTCTTCTATTATTTTCAGTTCTACTGATCTGAAGTGAAGTAGTTCACTGCATCTAAGTTAACATGAAACAATTAACTCACAGTTTTCATGCAATATGTATGACACTATTACAGGTTACATTGACAAAGCTACAAGATACAAGTGGCTTATAAAGTAGATAGAAGTTTATACTTATAAACTATCTGCCACCATTTTTTAATGTTTATATGCTTAAGTATTCCCTTGAATATGTTGTAAACAATTATTATGACAATTTTTACAGACATCATTACAGAAAAATCAAACACATTCTCAAAGACATGAAAGTTATGCTGCTGAGAGGGCAATGGGTGTAACAAAGAATTCTGTTTCCACACATGGTAAATAAGATAATGAAAAAAACCTCAGAAAACTTCACTTGCATCTGACTTAAGGCAATTTAGCTAATTTGAAAACATGCTTAATCACTCAATAGAGAGAAGGGAGAATAATTTCCCTAAAAAGAATAACAAGCCATGGTGAAAAAGGGGTAGTATATATACAGTCTTGACTAGCAAGGTTACAACTTGACCTCGCAAACACTCAGAAGAAAACAATGAAAACAATTACTATCAAGTATATGGGGACCTGCTAAAAAATTGTTTTCAGAGTAGTTCTTAACGGCTTTTTATCAATGGCCCAGCACTTTCAATGTTTTTAGTGTCTTTAGAAAGACAGAATAGAAGGTTTGCCTACTAAATCTCAAAAGAACACCAAATTGAACAGAAGTTCACCTAAGGACAGGCTTAAAATTCAGAGTAATTTTGGTGAGGAAAACTTGGATATTATTCAAGAAGGGCATATGCTAAATCCTCTTACCAGGAAGGAAAGATTGACTATATGAAACATGATTCTGAAAAGCTGGCAAGGAAGCAGAGCCACAGAAAAGGGTTAAGATCTTATACTGGATCAAAAATTTAACAAGAGTTAATACCTTCCATGCTAAAAAAATGAAATACTGGATTGTGAGGTGTAAGTACCCTAGAAGTTATGAAAAAGAACTCCTCCTTATACAAATGAGGCTGCATCTGGAATTCTGCTGTCTAGCTTTAGACCAAACTGGTAGAAAGAATATCAGTCACATGTAGAACAACTATAGGAAATCAGTGAAAACAAACAAGAGATCTAGAAAACAGAAACTATGGGGTAAGACTGTATAAGCAGTGGTTGTTAACCTTATGAATTTACTGAACAGGGAGACAACTCTTCTATGACACAGAGAAAAGATAAAAAAGAAAGGTAGAAGGCTGTATTGCATGAGCAGAGTTATTAGGACAAGACGTAATTATCTTAAAATCCAACATGAAAATTTCAATAAAATATAAAGGAAAACCAACAGTCAAAACCAATCCACTGTGGACTTCTAAGTTCACTTGTCAGGAACACCTAGAACAAGTCAGATCCTGAATGCCTATTATAAATGACACAGGACTGGATGATTCTGCCTGGAGTATAAGAGGAACCAGATGATTTCTTTTAGGCCTGTCATTTTGGACAATAAAGCACTCAGAACAAATATCAGAGCCAACACAAGACATAAAACATGAAAGTCAATGCTAACTTCTATGCTGCCATAGCCAGAGTGTTACATCATTAAAAAGAATTAGCTTAAAATGACCTTGAATAGATGTACAATATACTGCAAGCACTTCTACTGTAGGATAAGGTAAATGTTCAAGAATCCAGACAGGAGTTTATGTTTATAATTTTTCTTCTCCACTGACTGCTTGAAAATGTCAAGTATCAAACCCCTGCAGTGTTTCACAGACTTGCTTACATTTACATCTGATGTACAACTGAAGTCTTTTCTCCCCTAAGCAGCACATCTGGACTAGCTCTTAGCACAGTATTGCACAATGCACTCTTATAAACAACCTGTTTGAAACTACATAGGTAAGATTGTTACCTATCTTTAGCAAATTATACACAAACACTACACTGTATATTCATGTTGCTATTGTCTGTAATTATTCTACAACAAAACTTACTCTGTCAAACCATGTGAATTAGTTCTGCACTTAGAATACTTTATCTATAAGTTTTGGAAATCAAAGTATTATCAAATTTCTGAAAAGACTTTCCAACAATTAATCCTCACCTCCTTACCATGCTGTTGCTACCACTCTAAGAAGACACATGCATTATTATTCACTGAATGTGTATTTCACAGAACAGCAAGAGACAAAATTACAGATTGGGTGTGAGTGAAGTTTAGAATCTTTGCTTTCAGGTCTTAAATTCTTAAATCATTTATCAAATGTTTTGATCACAGTGGAGCCAAGAAATGCTCAAGACTTCAAAATAAAATAGTCTGAGAGAAAGAAAACTTAAGTGCAGTCTTCAAAGTGAAAATAAACCACAAATGAATGCATTTCAAGTGTAAAAAAACAACCAACCAACCGACCAGAAGGTACAACCTACCCGCAGCCACTGTTTCTCTGTGAGAGCATCACTGTAGTCCACATCCCTGCGTTGACGGGATCCTCTTCCAAATATTTTCTCTTCTTCTTCTTCACACGTAAGCCTTTCAACTTCAGCATCATCCTTAATAATCCAGGATGGTAACTCATCCTCCTCCATCAAGCGGGGCTTACGTTTAGGGTTTCTGGCATCCTCCCTGCGACGGTCCATGTCCATGCGCTGCAATGGCAAGTGGGAAAGGATAAAGGAGTTTCAAAGGCCATTATTAAGTAAACCATGTAAATGCCTATCTATCTAATGAAACTTTAAACCAAATGCTCACAATGCTTTCATGATACTCCTAAATACTTCTAAAATGCAGCTGTAAAAAGAAGCAGCTACACTTGATTGTTCATTTTCAGTCATATTCACTACTCTGTAACCAGCTTTGATGAAGGAACTATGACAACACAGCAGCTAAGAAACACAAAGCAGATCACAGAAACACTGCTGACTCCAAAAGGTGTTACTATTATGTAACTAAAAAGAAAACTGCAAATACACTAGTTTTGTGAGCCTGAATATCAGAAGAATAAAATTTAAAAGATAGTATTAGAAACAATTAAAGGAGAATTAATAAATCCAGAGAAAAGCTTGTCTACACAGTGCCAGAAAGTCAACATGCTTAAACCCCTGAATTTTTTCCTGATCTTACTGCTATACTAGACAAAGATCAAAACACAAAAATATCAGATAAGGTTAGGTACAGTACTAAGAACATCGGAAGGTAATGTTAAGACTTTCAGCTGAAATCTAAATAATCATATAAATTAATCTCAAGTGTAGCGAACAATTAACTCAGAAAACAGATGTGGATACTGAGGATACATCCCCATCATCTACTGTAGACTCATCCGTGAGGTGTTTTATAATCCTCCTGGGTTAAGCATCCACCTTGATCAACTATATAGTGACCTAGCTTCCCATGGTCCTGTGAATTGCATCTGAATGTTCTTAAATACCCCAATAAGGTAATATGAATAGCTGTTTCAAATAGGCCTTCTGAAGAGTCACACAGTACTTAACACTCAGTAATCAGCTGCTAAGGAGAGAAAACAAATAGATGGACACCAGTATTTAATTTTTGTATTTCAAAAAAATAATGTAAATAGACTGGCATCAGAATTGGCTGTAGCATCTTAACAGGCTACTGCTTTGGCCAGTAGAACTTCATTAAAAAATGTTTAATTATGTGCAAGTGCCTCCCTTGTGTGGATGACTCTGCACCTAACACATGATGCCAACTAGAGGTATCATTCTTCTGCAACCTTAGCCAAGACACAGACAAGCATGAATTCAGAGGTATTATCTCTCTAGAGGGACAGTTCAAATCCAGCCAAATTTAATAACTGAGGCTTAGTGATGGCACCATTGAATACAAAGAGTCTTCTCTCATCTTGGCACTTTTTAAATACAAGCGTTTCTAAAATACTAGCTCAGGAAGAGCATCTTACAAGCTGTCTTCACCACCTTGCCTTGTGCACTATCTGACTTCTAAACTTGGTGAAAAGCAGAACGCAAGATGTGTGCCTTCAATCCACAGGTCCAACTACGTTCAAGAAGCAACTACAAATACATGCAGGTTTTCCCTCATCTTCATTACTTCAGACAACAGTAAATGGGCTCTGCAGCCCATTTTTTATGCAACTGCCTTTAGCGATTTCAGTTCTTAGGTAACATTTAATGAAGCCTAGCATGAAAGCACTAAACTGGCAAGTCGGCAATGACAAAGGGACAGTCATATGCGGGAATATGGCCTTTTCCAACAGTGTACTTGAACAACTGTCACTTAATAAAAAGAGCCCCTGCACACTTGTGTAACAGTAAAATTTTACAGATTAATCCTTGAGCAGAAGACAATGAGGGACTAAAAACCTGTGATCCTATCAACAGTTTCTGTTGATACCACCTGATTAGCTTTCATTTACACACATAGGAGAGTTTGCCTTGTTCCACGTCACAGAACAAAGCAGCCTCTGCAGAATTAGAGGGCATGGTGCTTTACTTTCAGTACTTAAGCACTGGTCTAGTGTCAGTGACGCTCAGAGGTCCTCTAGCACTCCTCAGATTGTACACACACTAAGAGACAAGAGCCATGCTTACACAGACATTTGAGTAATTATTCCATCAGTGCTGCAGTAGCACAAACAAAAAGGGAAGTAAGTACTAATAAAAATGAGTGTCTCACATTTCAACCACTGACACTAGCTCTATTTTGGTAACTGTTCAAGAGCTGTAGCAGCAGAGATGCAGCTAACTGGACTCTTGACAAAACCATCAGCAATACCCCAGTTAACTCACCAAGAAAACAGCATTATTAGTCTACTAATTTACTACCTTGTTAAGTTCCTGTACTTGTCCTTGCCAATATCAAAGTCCAAAAGCAAGAAGAAATGTTGAACAGTAAAAGTATGCTGTAGAATGAGCAAGCCAAACTGTGATTAACGTTTTTGCACTACAAATTTCTCGGGTTTTGTGAGACTCTTCCTTCAGATTGTCACTGTTCCACTGTACTGACAGCAAGCATCTCTGAAATCTTTCTGTCATTTGAGAAACTCTGTTTTGAAGCAGACTACACTTCTTTCCTAAGATGAACAATGCAAGTAAATAAAATCTATTTCTACAATGAAGTTTTCCAAAATTTTAATGAAAAAAAAGGCCTTTGATAATCTACTTATATCATCCTTACCATAAAGAGATCAAATTCCTCTTCACGTCGAGCAATCATCTGATTCAGAGTCTCATCATCAGGAACTTCATCTTCCTCCTGGTTAGAAAGATGGATAAGATTATTAGAAATAACTCACATGCAACTTGAAGTAACAGCCTCCATCAGGTCAGACTTCACTGACCCACTTTCGCTGACACCATCTGTGGAACAGTCAAACTGAAATAAAAACTTTTAAAGTGTTCAGCTATGCAGAAGTAACAAAATAACATAGTAAGAGTGACAAATGGGACTTATTACCATCTTTAAAATTCAAGAATGAGGAAATGAGCAAATACACAACCAGGAAATTTTGGGTTGTGGTTTTCCTGGGTCAGAAGCACAGTTAGTGCTTTGGTTAAAATGCACGTATTTCCGTTCTGCTGTTCTACAGTACTCCCTCAGAAATACCATGCCACATTTTGAGGTCTTTGCCATCAAAGCAAGGAGAATGGAAGGTTCCTGATTAAATGAGAAAAATGAAACATATCTTCATACTGCAAAATAATACCGCTGAAGCACTTCCTCTTGACCATCTTCTGCTTAAAGATTGAGATGTCAACATTCTACTACAGACAAAATGCATTATTTCATAAAAACAGAAACAGGCACTGAAAAAGCAATTTAGAACTGTAGCGTTCAATGGAAAATGTTAAAGCTGAACAGTTATGATACTCATTTTAAAACAGAGTCCACAATGTCCAGTTTCCTTCCCTGAATTATTCTGAAGATGCAGGCAACAGGTCACTCAAAACAATAAAACTACAGTGACTCCTACACAGAGTTTTCTGAACCTGTATTACACTATGATACAGATCTGTAATTCTTCATGAAAACTCATGAAGAGTAATGGGAATATAGAATGCTGAATGTAGCATCCCAAAAGCTAATATCCTGTAGCTGTTCTTCAGAAATATAGAAAAAAGGCGTCTATATATCCACATACCTTATCTTCCCTCCAGTGTCAGGATTTCTACACCTCAGAAACCCCCTGCCCCCTCCCCCCCCAGTTCTTATTAATCCAGTTCCCAAGAACACCTTTGTACCTTAATGAACATATAATTTAAATTTTAACATGAACAAGGTGACTGTGAAAGTGATTAAGAGAGCTAGTTCTTCTCAATTCTGGTCACTGCTCCTTCAATGTTCACAAAAACAAAGTCACATGGTTATACAGAGAAAAAAATATTCTTTTATGAATGTGACTGTCATGAAAGTTCCACACACCTCCTTATCATCTCAGAGTAACTTCTGACCTGAAAAAGGGATCCCACAGTAGAAGCTGTAATGACAGTGTCTGCATTATCCGGTTAGTCTAAATCATCATACTGCCAAATGGGTAGGCTTGGCAAAAGCAAAGATAAATAAACACCAGTGCCAATAAAAAATTATTCCATGAACAAGTTACTTCTAATCAGTTGTATTATTTTAATCACATCGCTATTATTCTAATGAATCCTTCTAAATAGACAGAAATTACCTCTTTGCTTTATCTAGTACTGCCAATAGAAAAAACAGAGCAAAAAGAAGAAGAAAAAAAAATAAGGGGAGTTTTGATCCTGAATTTACAAACACTAAGAAAGTATGAAGATAACAGTATCTTCATACTTAACACAGAATTATTAAAAGTTTAAAGCATGCTTAGCATGGGAATAGTTAACTAGATGATCAGTAAACAATCTCTTTTATAGATACGCTAAGCCATATCTGCAAGTCGAAGTTGTTTTGATGTTGTTGATATTTTAACTTTTAATTGAGATATTTGCTTTTTTCCTGTCAATTTCTCGTTTAATACTCAAATTTGTTTTCAGTGCTCCTGCAATGAAGAAGCAATGTCTGACCAGTGCAGGATGGTGCAAATTGAGTCCCTCTTAGTCTCTCAAGAGTTTGAGTGTTTGGGTAAAGTTTTGCATAGCCTTCTGAAAGCTTCCTGAAAGCTTCAGCTTCAATCTGGATGATGGGAGTCAGACAAACCTTGTTTAAATCTGCTTGCTTCAGGATGGCAGACTAAATATATCTGAAACACACGAGAAGCAGATTGCTCTGAAGTCATCTATGAAATGAGACATGTCAAGCAGGCCTGAGCTACAGCTCTGACTTCTGAAACACTGTCAGATAAATATCTTCTAGGGCTTTGAAAACAAATTTACATCAATGTTATAAAAAATTTCACAGGGTTACTGAAAATATCTGCTGGTTTCAAGTTAATCTATCTACTCATATAGATAGTGTTGGCTGCTTCAGAACTATAGTTTCACTTAATCAAAATTGGTACATATGTATCACCCATTTTTGCATTAACAGTATAAATAATAAACAATTACTGGTAAAAATGTCACCCTTCTTTAATTTCTATGAAAAATAAAAATACTAAAACAATACAAAATTTCATCTTAATCATGCTTTTCTAAATGCACAAGACAGAGTTTACATGAAAGGATTAATGCTTGAAGAAGTAAACTCCTTGGTCTTTGAAACTTACTCCATACAATGAAGGATGCCAGTGAAACAAAGGCTATATAATCTTCTCTTCTTTCAGTGTGCACCGTATGCAGACATCAAAGCACACTCAGAGGCAAAATCAGTCTCAAAAATCTCTGTATTTAACCAGTACAGGGTATTTTCAAGGTGGGAAGAAGTCAGTGTAGAACAAGAATTTTTGTGTGTGTCATCAGCATAACTGATTTATAACATTAATTTATAACATTAATTTAATCTCTCCCAAATGTGCAGTCATCTAAATGCTGAATTTTGTTCAAATTAAGAGAAGCATCTGCAGTGACAGACAAAAGAATAGGCTCACCATTCCACACTCACAGTTCCATAGAAGAACACAATGAAAGCACAGGGACATAATCTCTGATTCTATAACCTTACTTCCCACTATTATAAGACAAGACTTGACAGCTCTTTCTAAACAGCTAATTGTTTCTTGAAGAGGAAGTGGTGATGAGAAGTCCAGGCTAGACACAGCAACAGAAAGAAATGGTTACGTTGCTGTCTTGTCCTAAGCCCAAAGCACATCAAAGCAGATCTTAACTCTTACCTAGGTTCCAAAAGAAGCACAATAAGCAGGGTCTTCGGAGACTGAACCTAGCTAGTACTAGTTGCTCAGCATGTCTGAAAATCAAATTTCCTAGTTTAACATGTAAATTGGATTTAGGAACTGGTTTATAATCTGTTTTGGAAAAAATCTTTCTTTGAATGCAATTCTTCGCCAAAATTATAAAGGGTGGAATAGGTTTTTAGTTACAATGCCTAATTTTATGCTACGATTTAATCATAACCATTACATCATAACCATTACGTTACAACTTATTAGTGACCATAAAAAAGAGAAAAAGTGAGTTATTTCTTAGACTGGATGGCAAGAATATGATGACATTTCTAGTATCAAACGTTATGATAATCTTTGCAAATGATGGAAAAAAATGAGTCAGTACTTCCTCAAACAATCTCTTAGTAATTATTTCTAACTATCTTACCTCATTTTCTTCTTCATGCTCCAATATAGCTTGTAGGAATGCTCTCCTTTCATGGCTTGAAGATTTCTGATCAAACATTCCTGCTTGAATAACTTTTTGATCTACGTTCAGCTTATACTTTGCAGCAGCAAGTATCTTCTCTTCCACACTGTTCACAGTGCACAGTCGCAGGACTCGAACTTCATTCTGCTGACCAATGCGGTGAGCCCTGTCCTGGGCCTGCAAGTCCTATTCGGCAAAGAACACAGAGAGTAATTTAACAGAGAGAGTAAACACAGAGATTAAAATTCTTAGTCTTGCTTCCCTTACGTTTACATGTGGCCATTGACTATGATGTGATTTGCATCTAATTGTACAATAGATGAAAACACACACATAGCTATGTACTTCCAGAGATATTGAACTTATATTCCTACAAATAACAATAAAACAGTGGCAAAGACATACTTCAGTTACCTCTTCTGGCTTTTAAAAATAAGCTGAAGTGGTTTGATACCCTCTTTTCTTGGTGATCCATACTTACTACTAACAACCACAGTGCAAGTTTAGTGTAAATTTAGTGTCTCAGGCCAAGAGTACTGCACTCACATGGTCATCTAATTTCAGGAGACAGGCAGCATTCTGCCTGTACTAAAGCATTGCAAACTACCTACCAAAGGCTTGAAACTAGGTGTTGCCTTTTTCCACTCCCCTCTGCTTTTGAGGGACAAAACAGAAGCTGGAGGCAGATTTTATAAAGGTAGGGAAAAAGCAAAAACTTTATTTTGGAAGCTTTTCCGAAATACAAACAGGGGAAGGGCAGTCCCTCCCCCAGCCCAGAACAAAGGCCCAGGATACAAAAGGTTTGGGTAAGGGTAGGGTGTGGGTAAGGAAAAAAATGGCAAAAGAAAAAGATCCAAAGATGAAGAGAATTTAAAAAAAAAAAAAAAAGGCTTCTCTCTATCCCATAGCTCTATACATATGCTGTTCTAACAAAAACCATAGTTTACAAAGATTCTCCAATTAAGGCACAGAATTAACATTNATGCACAGAAATTCATCTTTCAGTCGTCACTCTGTGATAGCATGTTCTCAGCCTGAAAAGCTGTAGAGATAGGTGGCCCTATTTGGTCTAGAATATAGGGTATTATTAATCTGAAACAGCTCAGGAATGCTAGTATGGACTACGAAAAAAGGCAAAAGCAAAAAGCCCCTTGGCATCATAGGGAGCTGGCTATTATGTTGTAAGGGTTAAAGAGTTAATACAGTTATACAGATGAAGCAGGTTTGTAACACTCCTAGCTCTGAGCATACCCCTGAGACTCAGAAAAAATATATATGCAGGCACAGAATTAGCTCACTGATTCAAACCAAAACATTTCCAGATTGTGGCAGTTTGCCTCACTAATTCCTCTCAAAGCAGCATTTTATCTCTTTCCTGGACTTTTTCCTTTCATCCCAGGCTATATCACCTATTTAAAGACGCAACTCAAAAAAGTATCACAAACTCATTGCACATTTCATAAAGGTAAGAACATAAAAATAACCTGATGAGGATTCCAGTCACTATCAAAGATTATAACAGTGTCAGCAGCCTGGAGATTTAAGCCTAGCCCTCCAGCCCTTGTACTCAGCAAGAAGATAAAGTATTGAGATCCAGGTTCATTGAACTTCTTCAACAGAGCAGCTCGATCCTCTGATTTTGTTGTGCCTGAAAAAAAAAATTTAAATGGTGTAATAAAGATGTGAACTGAAATAATATAAATACAGCGTCAGTTTCTAAAAGTACACGTGGAAAGGGTTACTATACTGCACTGCTTTTTGATACCTCTGCCACATTTTCCATAACACTGGCCATGAATGTTTAGGTCAACTGCCTATTACACCCAAGAAGATGGACTTCTACATGTCTCTTTAGAAGTATTTATTTTGACATTTCTAAAGTAGACCTTAAAAGGTTGGCTAACATTATAATACCTTTTTATAAGTCACATAAATTTCAACTGAAGCAACTATACACAAACAAGAGGAGAGCTCTAGTTTTGATTAATGCCTTCTGGCTACAACAGCATTAAATATTTTTAAAAGCTACTTATTATTTATCAAAATGTCACTATTTGCCTTCAGAGTCATGGTTAATAACAAAAGACTGAAAATTCTTAAAATGTCCTATTTTGAGGGTTTATATATGTACAGATTAACGTGTAGGGTTGACCTCAGCTGGCTTCCAGATACACCCGCCTGCATCCCCAAACTCAGCAGTAGATGGGGAGAAAATAAGACAAAAAAGGTCCTGTACAGAGATAAAGGCAGTGTAACAAAAGTGAAAGGTGTGTATGCAAGCAAGGCAAGAAGAGGAATTTATTTACTACTTCCCATCAGCAACCAGATGTCTAGCCACTTCCCAACAAGCAGGGCCTCAGCACCTGTAAATGACTAATTGAGAAGACAAATTCCGTAACAAGCAATGTCCCTGCAACCTCGTCTTTTCCTTCAGGTTTTCCTGCTGTTCACATCCCTTTGGTCAGTCTGCATCAGCTGTCTCAGCTGGGTGCCAGGTGGAGGTGGAGGGGTGGTTTGGAGGGAAGGCCTTGACACTGCAAGTGCTGCTCAGCGATCGCCAAAACACTGGGGTGGTACCACTGGTGTGTTACCAACCCTACTGAACCACAGAGGCAAAGCACAGCATTACATGGGCTGCCAGGAGGAAAATTAACTCCATCCCACCCAGAGGCACCACAATCACACAGCCAAACTGCTGGCCCACTGCTGATCCAGTGAACCCCATAATAACCCACATGAACTGCATAGAAAACACTCCATGTGAGAAGATGGCTGGATAGAATCTAGATAGATTGCACGCCAGGACAGAAGGTATCTGCCATTACAAAATTGGAAAAGAAGAAAAAGAGTTAATCTAATTAAATTAACTACCTGAGAAAGACAAAGAGGTGTATTTACCACACTGTGTCTTGCCATAAACATTCTGGGATGAAAGAGAATGAATTTAAAAATACATGATGAAAAGTAATTTAAAACATTTAAAATTTAATGTAATTCATGTTTCTTGAATAGAACTATTAAAGCACCTGCAGGCCAGAGGTGTGAAGCGGGCTTTGTTAGCATGCTAGTATGTTCTTCGGACAGTTTTGGCATTCTGTAGCACAGTGAGTTAGCTCATTTGTGTCTCCATTTCATAATCCCATTTTACATTCAAGGATAATATTGTTTCAACTTCATGTTCATTAATATTTGTAAAGGATGAGAATATTTCTTGGTATTGCTTTTTCTTCTGAATAAAGAGTGAAGCAAAGAGTCAATTTAAAATGCTGTTAAGAAAATTCAAAAGATTCTTCAAGCTGCACTTACACTGTTCTTTGTATTTATTTTAAATCATTGCTGTTCTATTAAAAAAGCATTCTGAAAAATGCTGCTGGCCCTGTGTAATACTACAATGTGTGAGATAAAACATTAAAATAATCACTACTGAAGAAGCTCAGTACGAGGCAGGTATCATCAATATGGAAGAAGACCAAAATGGAAACTTCTCTCAAGACTCAGGTGGGATATGCAATATTTAGTTTTCCTTTCACAGAATTTCAGAAATCAATTAGAGATTCAATTAGACTGGAAAAGACCTCTGAGATCACTCAGTGCAACCTTTGACCAAACACCATCCTGTCAACTAGACAATGGCACCAAGTGCCACATCCAGTCTTTCTTTAAACACCTGAAGGAACAGTGACTCCATGACATCCCTGGGCAGCCTATTCCAAAGTCCAATCACCCTTCCTGTGATGAAATTCTTCCTAATGTCCAACCTAAACGTCCCCTGGTGCAGTATAAGACTGTGTCCTCTTGTCCTGTTGCTGGTTACCTGGGAGAAGAGACCAACCCCCACATGGCTACACACTCCTTTCAGGGAGTTGCAGAGAGTGATAAGGTCTCCCCTGAGCCTCCTCCTCTCCAGCCTAAACAACCCCAGCTCCCTCAGCTGCTCCTCACAGGACTTGTACTCCAGACCCTTCATCAGCCTTGTTGCCCTTCTCTGAACACATTCCAGCACCTCAATGAGTGAGGGCCCCAGAATGGGACACAGCAATCAAGGTAAGGCATCATGAGTGGGGACCCTGACAGTACAGGGGGACAATCCCTGCCCTGGTCCTGCTGGCCTCACCACTGCTGATCCGGGCCAGGATGCCATTGGCCTTCTTGGCCACCTGGGCACTGCTGGCTCATGTTCAGCCACTGTCACCAGCACCCCCAGGGCCTTTTCCTGTGGGCAGCTTTCCAGCCCCTCTGCCCCAGCCTGTGGCACTGCCTGGGGCTGTTGTGACCCAAGGGCAGGACCTGGTACTTGGCCTCGTTGAACATCACACCAGTGGCCTTGACCCATTGATCCAGCCTGTCCTGATCCTTCTGCAGAGTCTCCCTACCTTCCAGCAGATCAACACTCCTACTCAGCTTGGTGTCATCCATGAATTTACTGCGGGTACACTCAATTCCCTCATCCAGATCATCAATAAAGATACTAAACACTCAACCAGCGATACTGAACAGAATAAAGTTATTGGACAATACTCTGCAATGTTTCTAAACCATCCTTTCATTCAAAGTAATAAAACGTCTGTACATGTGAAGGGATTGAGGCTTTTGACCTTCCTGTGAAATTCAGGAAGAAAGCTACAGGTATTATTCTACCTGAACCTGAAAGTCAGCTATCCTGTGAAGAACAGCAGTTGAACTTTAAACAGATTAATTGATTCCACTGGAATGTAGGCATAACACTGGCATTATCATCTCTTATCACGAGAATCCTTTCAGGCAACTTAGATGACTGATTAGTCACTTAGAACTTAGTGATGACTGATTGGGATCCTGGATTTTAAACCCTGTGTGAAAAACAGATGCGTCCCTAAGCATCAAATTTCTACATAATCCATATTACAGAAATGAACCTGAGTGTTCATCAAAATAATCCATTGACCAAAGGGTTTGCAGGTTAAACAGACAAAAGAAAACAATGAAAGAGCCAGGGAAAATTACTTTTATTGACAGAAGCAAAATTAGTCTTTCTCAGTACCCTGTCTCAAAGAATAAAGAAAATTCTAGCAAACTGCCACTTAAGGGTCTACTGCCAGAATTTCATGATAAATACCCTCCCAGGTTTATAAAATAGTATTTTAAACCTGTTTACTCTTTTGTATAGTCACATTACAGGTCTGGCATGCTACAAAAACACTAGCAAGAGAACCCAGCTCTCACAGGCCCATACTAAAGAAGGATGTTACCTCCTCTCTTAGTATTTGTCATTTTTTACCATTTCGCTTACCATCAAGACGCAGGTAAAGGAAATTTCGAAATGCAAAGTAGTCTTCCATAATAGTCATGAGTGATGTCATTTGACAGAAAAGAAGCACACGATGATTAGTAGCTCGTAACTTTGGTAGAATACGATCGAGTAGCTCAAACTTCCCTGAGGCTCGATAAAGTTCGGCTCTGTTGAAGAGAAACAGCACAGTAAATGCCAGAACGAGCCCCCTTTTAGAAGTTTGTAGTCATTATCATGTTAGAGTATAACAAAGAGACTAATTTACTTAATCTAAACAAGACTAATAGCACTTTTCTTTCTTTAAAATTGCTTATGTTGATTAAAAAAAAAAAGTGAAGTTGTGTTTTCCTGATTTTTCTTCAATTACAAAAACTGTGCAGACTTTCAATCACACATAATACCTTCCTTTATGAAACTATTATTTTTCATTATTTGTTAAAACAAACATTATCTCTCCACTAGAGAAGCATTTAAGTTACAACATTCACCTGCTAGTTTTGTTTTCAATTGGCACTGAAAATAACTTTCAATTGCAACTGCAGTTTCAAGTTGTATTCATCAGGCATATGTTGGAAACAACCCCCTTTCCACTCAACTACTATGCACATGAAGTGAAATACTGCAAACTCAAATACTGAGATAGTTGCAAGAGTCTGACAAGGATATACTCTTTAGCCATACAAACTCAGTAGTCCTGAACAATGTTTAACTGCTTTAATTAGACGCTCTTTTGTCTGCTATGCAAAGGATTGCAAACCCGACTTTTAAGACTGAAATTCAATCCATAACTGAGAAAATGAATAAAAGAAAATAGGATGTCTAAATCAGCATCATGGTGATACACTTCACAGAAAAAAACTTCATGCAACTTTCTTCTAACCTTGAGTCTGTACTCCCAAAATACGACTTATCATTAGCAATGGTATAAAATCCAGAAGATACACAGCCTTCTGATATGCATGCATCTGTAATCAGCAAAAGACTAAACTGTTTGGAGACAAGTATTCTAGTATATTAGCTAAGGAGACAAACATTCTGGTATACTAGATAAGAAAATAAAAAAAGAGGTGCTGTTAACACCTAAACAGGAAGCAAGTCAGATGGATGATACACACTTTTTGTTTAGAAAGCATGCACTAACTCAACAGTTGCACAAAGTGTCAAGAAAAAAAAAATCAAATCTTCTTCATTTCAGGTAATGGAAAAAATGCTACTTTAATTTGGAATAAGATAGTAAAGAAGGAAAAGTACAAGGCAAAAGTAACAAGAAAGAGAAGAAAATTCTAAGTGATATTTCTGAAGAGTCATCCTGATGAATTTCAGATGATATATTATTTCAAAATAAGAGAAAAGAAGTCTTTTCTGCTTGCCATCCTGAAAGAGATGGACAGTAACAAAAAGATCTTATAACACTTCCAGTAGGGTTAAGTTTTGCTTTACATATGTGTCCTGCTCCTCCTCTGCCTTTTTCTGAACTGCTTGAGTCTGCTAACATGTACCTTTCAGAAAAAGAATGTGATCATTAATTCCAATACAACACTATGGACAGGAGGAAAAACAGAAAGAGTTACCCATTGATGACACCATTTGAGTAGCCTAAATGTTCAGCGAAGGACTCCTGCAGAGTTGTAAGCAATAAACATATTACAAACTATACAGTAACCAAAAATTATACATTCCTATAGAAATTAAGTTAAATATATGAGTGTTGGCGTGTGAGTTCAATGATGTTCATACTTTTGGAAACCACCTTGTAATAACAGTGCTCTGCTTAATATTTTCCTGATACTATTATCTGAAATTCATCATTTGCAGAAGTGACTTCCGCAGTATACATTTTACAAGACTACAAATACAGCAGAACCCTAATTGAATTATACTAATTAGCAGAAGATCTATTTGCAAATTACTCCATTTAATCACTCAGCATACAAGATAATGAAGAGCAAAAACTACAATAATAATAATAATACATCACAGTAGGTACTTAATTATTCATTCATAAATGTAGCTACATTCCAGATATTTGTGACACTTTCCATCTTTCCAGATATATAATATTAATGTACTTTAGGTCCTATTGAGAGATGCTATACAGATAGTACATTTTTGCACAAGGAACAAGGTGGATGGAATAGAACAATTTTAGTTGACATTGTAAAAGATCAGCAGTCTGCTAATTCCACATGACATTTTGAACTAGTGTCTGTACATCATAAATTTGGTCTATGTGGATACCAAGTTGCTCTGGATTGCCTTAAATTAACAAGCACACTGTTTTTAAACACACTGTTCCATGAAATTAAATACTTTCAAACTAGACTTTGGATTACCAATAAAAAGGTAGCTGTTTGCTATAGTAACTGGTTTTTTCAAACCTGTCCTTTCCAGTATAAATTATATGGACAGAGATGTCCCCTCCCACACATAAGCTTCAACAGCAGTTTTCTCTTAGGTTAGCCATCTGAATACAAACAACCCTCAAAATCAAACCTATCAGTCTTACCTCGATGTGTTGAAACATGTATGGGTGATTGCATATCTTTCTCAATTGCATGATAGTGTTCATAAGAGTTTTTGCCCCACCTTTTCCCTATGGGTACAAACAATGCAAAACAAATTGTTAGCTTCCTAGCTTATGAACTTAACTTCAGAAAATACATTTATCCCAAACCTGAACACTGCATCACTAATAACCTCTGCCACACCAAAACAAAAAACCAAACAAAAATCCCCAGTAATAAAAAAACCAAACAAGACCAAACCAAAACAAAAAAAATCCAGAAACTATTGTACAGTTGTCTTGCTATATAAATTCATCTGTCATAAGAATGCTCTGTAAAAAAAAAGGAAGACCTGGAAGCGATCCATGAAGTGCACTATGTTTCTACCTGCATTATTCATGGTGGGAAGCAAAGCATCTACTGTCCTTATTTATACTGTTTATTACGAAACCATACAAACTCCATGTGTCTGAACCCTCTAACAGGAAAAAATTCCAGCTGGATGCTTTTCAATTCAACAGAAATCTCTCCAGTGTGTTAACTCGATATATGGGTTTCTCATTCCAGGCCAGGTAAAACATAGGGTCATAGGTACTAAAAAGTTAAAGATCAACAGATTCATTAATCATTTTATTATTTAAGGAAGCATATTCTCAAAACGTACACTACAGTTAATCTTCTTGCAGAACCAGGACACTCATCAGACAAGAATCAGTTGTGCTAGACCCAAATGTATGGTTAAAAACTGATTGCAACCAGCCAATGTAAATTTGAGAACGTTGTATCACACTACCATTGCCACAAACTTGTTTTCAGATACCATTTTGTTTTGCTGCAATTTTATAAAAATGTAATCAGCGTAGCATCACTACTCCAAACTTACTGTATGACTAATTCAGATTTACTTTAAAAATCTCAACCAAAACAATTTAGCAATTTTGAATCATAAAACTAGGGGGAAAAAACCTACCTGATCATAATATATACTAACAATATTCTATTTTTTTCTTGAAAGTACACCAAATTAGTAATTTTCATCTAGATCAGAGATTACCCATTTGAAGGGGGCATTCCACACATTTAAAACTTGGTTTTGTTCTTTTCAAAATCCTCTCATGTTTGCTTCAAAATGCAATTCATATTTCTTATGAATGCAATTTCCTAGAGCTTTCCAGCTTAGTGAATTCTCTCTAATCTTAGCTGGGTCCATGCCAGAGCTGCAGAAATAAAAGATTATTTTCCTAACACAATAGTTTGATCATTGAAGCCAAGCCATCTTAACAACCACCTCCCTCTGCTGACAACAGGTAGCAGTGATAACAGAGCTTGATTAAACTTTTAAAGAAAAAAAGTCTAGTTAAGAGAGGGTGGCAATAAAGGAAAAATTTTAGCCAGTTGGGGAGAGAGGAAGGTGAGAGAAGTGTTCAGAAGACAGCAAAGGCAATTTGAACTGGTTAAACAAAAGCCAGGTAGAGAAACAGGTTTCTCTACAGAAATAAGACAGAAGCTTCCAAGCACGTGAAAATGACCAGAAAAGGAAGGAAGTAGATACAAAATGAACTTTTAAGGACAAGATTAAAGATATCAAACTGTAAAATTACATTAAAAATACAAATGAGGAACATGACTTAATGTCTAAAAGGTGTTCAAACTACAAACATGAGTTTCAATATCCAGTGACGAAAAGCTCTGTATGGAATTTAATTAAGCACCAGCAAAGAAAACAATCTGACTGCAAAGAACTAGGAGGGTAAAATAAGATACTGCAAAGTCACCCACTGTACCAATGCAACCTGAAAAAGGATTATGGAAAGACTGCATGTGATTGCACTGCATACACAGTGCAATCCACACGAGAGGAGATTTGTAAGTTCTCTTACAGTCCAGATGTTCTGCAGTGTCTATTCAAGGTATTGCACATCTACTACAGTATTTCACATTTGTTATAACGTGCAAAGTTGACGGATGGCAACTTCTTTACTCTGCACTGACTGCATCAAGTCCCATGATGACATAACCAACATTTAATAACATATAGTCTAAATCTGACTATATGAATTTGAATCTCACTGTTCTCTTAAAGAAGTTTGTAATCAACAGATCTTGTAAGTATGAATGCAAACATACAGCCCTAACTGACTGAAACAAGACTTAACAGCTCTGAAAGACAAGATGAACAACCTTCTGTAGCCATTACTGCCACAATCACAGCTATTCAGACGTATTATTGAATTAAATTCAGCCAAGGGAAATGCTGTTTTTTCTAAACCATTACTTGTTTGCAGAAAGGCACTGCAACTACAGTAAATACAAGCAGTATCTGCTTGTGAATAGCTGCAGTCTTGTAACTCAAATGCATGCCTGAGATTTCTCTTGCCATGAGAGATACCTGCAGTAAGAGTCTACATATTAATGATTTATAGAACAGAAATCATACTGTTAACATGTTTAACCATAATACATTATTTTTTCATATTTTAGTCTTTCTTTCATACCTTCTTGTCTTTTTCAGAACCATCTGTGAGAAGGATTCCCTTGGCTTGCATGTGACGGTACAGGATCTTTTGAAGAGCTGACATATCACATTTGATTACATATTCCACCTAAAGTAAAAAAACCCCAAGAAACTATAAACACATTGACATAATAATGTTAGTAGGATCTAACTGCAGGCTCTTGTCATTCTAAAACAAAAACCAAAAAAACCTACTAATCTTTTATCTATATGCTAACTTCACATAAAATTTCACTGATGAGCAATCCAATTGCAAGCATAGAAATGAGCATCTCAAAAGATCATCTGAGTCACGACTACAATGAGACAGTTGGGTCCTAAGAATGTAACTGCAGGATTATCAAATATACTTCTTTAGTCACTCTGTAATTTTGAAAATATAAAAAATAATTTAGAACTGATTTTATTTTATGTTTAACATGCAATTAAAAAAGTATTTTATGTTTAATAAGCAATGGAATTTATTCTGTCCGTTAAGTATTATAGCAATATCAAGCAAAGTATAATAAAAATATTATCATTGTGCATCTACCAGTTAAGCATCCCTCAGAGAGTCTAATTAGCGTAATATTTACCTAGGTTATCATAGAAATATGCCATTTTCTCAACATCCACTTAAACAAGTACTGCATGACCCCTACATTCAGCCTGACTTGTTCCACTTTGTAAAACTAAATTCTGTTTTTTAACTGCACACTGGATTCAAATACAGTAACACAAAGATTCTGTACACCAATTTTACCCATATTTTTTCTATTGTTCAATGTCTGGACTACAGTCACTATGTTTTCAGTAACATATGTAAAAAACCCAGTCACAAAACAAAGACACACAAGTGGCTAGAAACCTTTCAAACTGTGAATAAAAGACAAAGCATAAGTTTCCTAATAATAAATAAATAAATATAAAGAAAATTATCAGGTTATATTCTTCTCAGAAAGACAGGAGTATGAAGTCCTTAAAGAGAAGTGACTTTCTTCAATGTCTTCTTTACCAAGATTTGCAAAATCAAATGAACCTGATTAACAGGCTTCAGACCACAAGTTCAGTCCCCATGGTTGGATAAACTCTTTTTTTCTCCAGATAATGGGAACAAAAAGAAACATGGTCTTCTGAGTACCAGTGTATGCAACTTGAAAATTATCCCTCTCTAATGCCTATTAATGGATTTATCAAATACAGTGGCTTGATTTCAGTGTTAATATCAAATGCAAGCATGTTTCATTCTCAAACAAATGCTTCTGAGGGTATTGAGAATTTGACATTTAAAGAAACAGAAGTTCACAACAGTAATAGTGCTCACATCATTATAAAGATAAATAAAATTTTTAAATGCCTTTCTCCTTTGTATTTTGTAGTGACAGTATCTGTACAGAGTTAGCCAGTCAGCTCATAACACACCTTACAAATATTTTGGTTTGGTATGGTTTTAATCCAGTTTACCTTAAAACCACATCTTCCTGAGCACACCTTCAAATTTACATTTTTTATTTAGTTGTCGTTGTTATAATGGGAGGAGGGATGTAGAATTACAGAGGGGGACACACTGGAACAAGATGAGTTACCCAGAAATAAAAACAATGACCCTTGAAATCAGAAAATAATTTTATGTTCCGAATTAAAAAGCAACTAGTTAAATTGTGTAATTTCAACAAGATGCTTCACACAGCTCCTGTAATGCTAATGCAGGACCAAATTCTGCCCGTTTTATTAAGTCCAGTATTCCTTTAGGAATTTCAGTGAACTAGCTTCAACCCAGTGCAAGGAGGATGGGGCAGGACAGAATTTTATCCTCAGGCTGACTCACAAATTGAAACCAGTCTCTACGGAAAGAAGTTGCATGTCTTACAATGGTGACAACAAACAGATTTAAAGTTGTAAGACTGGTGAGGAATCCTGAAGATGCAGAAACCTCAGGTATTCAGGCTTTCTCAGTGGCCAGCTTTCTTTGAAGAGATATAAACAAACAAACTACAGCAGTAACAAATGCTAAAGAAGTACTCTTCTGCAAAATAAATCTGGAAACAGAACCTTACTTAATGCTTAGAAAGAGTATTAAACCCCTTTGAAAACTCCTCTCATTGCAAACCTTTTCTGGCAGTTGAGATTCAACCTCTTTCTTCAATCTTCTCAACAAGAAGGGCCGAAGCACTTTATGGAGACGACGGATGATCAGAATGGTTTCTTCCTCATTTAAGTCAACCTAGAGAAGTTTACAGAAGTCACTACAATGCTACTCGGATTGGGAAATATACTATGAAATGTCTTCTCTCACATGAAAAGTTAAGTATGTGCAATAATTATTTGCATCTTACAACCAAACTGCCTCTTAGTCAAAAAATACACTGATATTAACACTTTGATATTATAAAAAATGTGACTTCTAGTTATGTTAAATCCCTAAGTACCAGAAAGAGTTCAAACACTAATCCTTCTGCATAAGCTCTCTTCTGTTTTCAACAAAGTGGTTTGTTTCTGATCTTTAAAAAAAACTGCCACAGTACCCTTTCTCCAGTCATGGCAAATGGAGCATTGAACCACTGTTCAAAGGTGCTGCAGCTCTTGAAAATAGTTGGAAGTAGGAAATTGAGAAGAGCCCAAAGTTCAGGCAATTTGTTCTGCAAAGGAGTCCCGGTCAGTAGGATTCGCCTAGGGGCCACATAGTGAGTATTCAAGACCTGAGTCAGCTTGCAGTGATGGTTCTTCATTCTGTGACCCTCATCTACTATCATGTATTTCCACCGAATCTGAAAGAAAAGAAGAAAAGTTGGCAAAGTTAGAGCAGGTCAGACTTTGTCAAGTTCCTCCTAACAAGCATAGAACAAAAATACTTAAAGACATTAGTCAATCTCAACTGTGAGCAAAGTCAAATCAAGCATTATGCAAGTACCAGTGTTCTTGCAAGCAGCAAACACGAAGAGAAACACTAGGTACACTCAATCTGATGCTGAATTCTGACTGAAGTGCAACAGCAAACAGCAGATTCCTTCCATTTCTGGTAAAGAGATTAGAATGACTCTTCAAGGCCAGAATATGGTTCACAGTGGAAGAAAGAAACCACGTAACTCTAAATAAATCTGTCTACAACAAGAACCTTGACAGAAAACAAAACCATTTTCAGGTGAAGTAAGTATGCTCACAAACAACAGCAACGCTGAAATTTCTTTTATTTCAGCTAATCCTATGCTTTTACCTGAGAACACAGCAGTATAATTAAAATCATCTCAGTTACTGCATTTTCAACTAAAGTTTCTATTAATACAAAAGCTTAAATGCAGTCACACCAGATGTTGAAAGCTGTTGCTCAAGCTCTCTTTTACCACCTGTGCTACAACATGGACAGTCAACTCAAGTGCCACACAATCATATAACCAGGAAGGCCTCCGTTTGTACTTTCACAGGTGCTACATTATTCCATTTCCCAGAATGAGTCCCATAGTGCTGTCCTTCCTATCTTTCAGCAAGAGTGGAAAAAATAGAGGAAAAGAAACACACTGCAGTCTCAAGCTGCTTTCAAGCATTCAGGAGTATGCTAAGAAAATGCACTGCCTTTGTATTAGAGAGGACAGACAAGTAAATATGCAGTATGTAACAGAGGGAAATTAAGTGAAAATGAATGACAAAAGTACAGGAGGACTCTATGGTTTCTCTGTATTGCAAAATACCTCCTTAGTCTGCTTTGTGTGCACATGAAATAGTCTTCCAGATGTTATCATTTTAATTCATTACATTTGCTGCCTACCTGTAGATAGTCAGTTAGCCCTTAAGAACTGCAATGTGTAGACTCTTTAGTATGGATATCAAATTCATGATATAGGTAACTATTTAGTCATGTGGGAAGTGACCACATAACTGGAAGGGCCATAAAAAGATTGAGCATCAGGTCAGAAACAACAGAAAAAAGTTAAAGTCACTGCTGCACATTAGGCGAAATATCATGTAGAGGTGAGAAAAGTCATATTGTTCCAAGGGCAGGCAAGTATACAGTACTGACAGAACTGCACGAAGGGATTAGTCCCCTGGCCACATTCTGGAAGATCTCGGTGTTTACACAAGGGAGAGCTGTGACTGAGATGTTCAATCATAAATTGAGGAATGGAAAAGTAAAGGAAAGGGTTAACTTTTACTGAAGGACAGAACAACCAAGAACTTCCCTATAAAACAAAAATATGTTCTGTGGTATGCACCATTTGAAGTTGTCTGTGTCTTGCTGTAAAGAGATTATAATTACTATTACCTTAGCAAGGATATGTTTGTCCTTTATGATGTACTCATAAGTTGTTAAAAGAACATTAAATTTTCCACTTCGAAGCTGAGGAACAAGTGAGCGGCGCATTGCAGGTGTACCCTAAAAGAGGAAGACATGTGAGTAGTTAATCTTTATTTTGACGAAAAAAATACATTGTTTTTATGAATTAGCAGACAATGAGCAACCACAGAAACCTGCAATCCTCCCATACTATAAATAATACATTGATATATTCCATACCTTCCCAGAGTGCTTTCCTAAACCATTGCTAGACTGTAAAGCTGCTTAGGGGGGCCATGGACTAGTCTTCCTACAAACTGCTTGGTCATATCACTACTACAGTAGCCACACAAGAAAGTACTTAGTTATGCATAAAATGTTAAGTAGTTACCAGTTGTAACTCTCATCAGAAGCCTTGCAATGTGGTAATTAACGATTTTATTCTGCATTTTTAACAGTTGTTTATAGTCATCCTGTCTTCTAGAGTCTTTCACAGTTTATTATAGTTTTCTTAGTATGATTAACTCTCACTGCTTAGTACGTGATACACACAACAAAACCTGATGAGCAAACTGATGAGTTTATATGCTTGCAGAGACTGAGGAAAAAACTGTTTCTAGTTCTCATTCTTTCAATTATAGTCATATAAAAAGCAAATCATACCTTGTAAGATATCTTCACCACAGAAGGAGCCCACTTGTCAAATTCATATGTCCAATTGGATAAAGTCCTATCATAGAGATTATAAAGAAAAAGTGAAATGTTTCATCATTTGCAGGTCAGACTTTATAAACGTTTCCAAGTGGCTGCCAGCTTTTCAACATGTTTTGTAAACAAACCCCATAAATAACATATTTTTAAAATATGCTTTATATACTGCAATAAAATACAAGCATCTCAGATGGAAGTAACCAGGAAAAATGTGTGAAACACTCTTTCAAGCTTATATTTAGGGCCCTCTTTGAAACCAGTAGTAGTGTTTACACACACCTTTGTACTTTGGAACATATTAAGGATCAGAACAGTAACTCTGGACAAAAAAAAAGATTTGTAAGTTCTTCTATGCTACTCATCATCCAAAAATTAACATTACAGCTTTTCAAATACAGCTAATAGAGTTTATCTGTGTTCTACTTGAGCAGAACTACTCATAGTGCCACCACTGCCACTATGTGGATCCATTCTTGCACTGTTTCTACTGTTTGATCACAACAAACAGATTTTTACAGTGAAGCTAACTGCTATCATGAGACAGCAGCAAAAAATAACCTTGAGGTTTTCCAGCTGCTTGCTTTTTTTTTTTCTCCCTTCCAGTATTGCTTTTTTTTTTCTCCCTTCCTACTGGACCTAAGACGGCAGCAACACTAGTGATTTAGAAAAGGCAGAGCAGGCAGCTTTTCAAATGTATACAAGAAAGAAGTTGCAGCTTCTGTCATTTTTTAAAAAAACATTACAGAGTACTTAAAAGAAATCTGATTTTTCAGTGTGCCCAGATGAAAGTTGACATTAATAACAGTCTCACTACTTTTGTTTTACTTTATAGATCTTTTCCCAGATGTTTCTTTTCCAGCTAGAGTTTATCATCTGCATTCACACAATTAGGCACTGCTGTAGCATTTATCTTAGTCAGTTACTACTGCAGCACAGCCACAAGACAGGACAACTCAGAAGAAATCAAGAGAGGACCACAGATCAAATTTATCTCAATCCTACAATAAATTTGCATGCTCAGCAAAATTGGTGGACAAATTAGCTAATGAAATGACCAGGGAACTTCTGCCCATCAACCAAGTCACACAGAAAAATAAGCAAACAACTCAAATCCTGTATCAATTTTACAATGCCTGACACTTTTTTAGTCAAATCACTAAGCCCCACACCTCACCTCTGGAGAAAGGAAAATGCACTAAAAGAAATGCATAAAACAAGCAATATTTTGGAAAGCTGAGCAAAAGCAAAAGTGAGGGCAGCATAATAAACAATAATAATCTGGACACCTGACGAAAGTGTGAATACCACTCATAAAGACTACCTATCTCCAGATTTACCTATACAGTACTTAAAAGATCAACCTCATTAAAGCATGCTTGGATGATATCAGATGAGGTGCCAGCAGTTTAAAGAATTAAACAACAGATTTTTAATATCAGAGTTCAAAGCTGAAAGGTGAAGTGCATGCATGTAACAAGAAAGAAAAGGCATCCCCCTCTTTTGGCGTAAGAGTGAATTACAGTAAATTCACTACAGCTTGCCAGAATTAATAGAAGCTGCTTCATGGGCTTTCTGCTCTTGGTGTGTTGGGTTCGAAATTAACCAATCTGCAATGCTTAGGACAATAATGCCAGAAAGAGATCAGTTACTTACGACAAGGGAACAATGATGAGATAGGGGCCATTGAGTCTTTTGTGCTCCATCAGGTAAGTGATGAGAGCAATAGTCTGTATTGTCTTTCCTAGTCCCATTTCATCTGCTAAAATTCCGTTCAGATTGTTATTATAGAGTGAAACCATCCATTCCAGTCCCTGGAGCTGAAAGGAAGGGTAAGAGTTTCAGTTATTTAAAACCCACACAAATAATTAACATCAGCAGTATGAAACTAATGTTCTGATGTCCCTGTCTACTTACATGTTGGATTTCCTTTAGTAATACTATATGCATGGGAACCCCTGTCTATCTGTACATGGATATTATCACTCCTGTTCAACACAGTCTGTAAGATGAAGTCGAATTTCATACCAGAAGGTTTTAGTATTGCACACAAAGCAACAGAGGCACTCACATTTAAGGCTGATAAACACCACTGCAGTTTGTTCCTAAATTTCAACATTATCAAGTGCTAAAACTTTCTGTGTGTATTTCATAACATTTGCCTGTGTCAATTAAAATCTTTCAAAATCAGCCTGCATTAACACTCATCAAATCTGCACAAAACATGTTAGCCTCACACTTGCCAACTGCATCACTGGTACGCCAAACCTCTAGTAGCACATGTCCCCTTACTGTCTGCTGTCCAAAACCCCACATGTCAGAGTAGGCCACCTTTATCCAAATATGCCTTGTGTATAAAATTCCAGAGCTGGAAGGAAGCCAGAGTACTGTAGCTTAGCAATGTCTACATAACAGAATTTCCCACTCCAAGGAATACTGCTGGAAAGCACAGTTCCCTCGTCAGACAGATTTCCACATATGTGTCTATCACATTACTGATGGACATGCAAAGTTTCTGCTTCTAATATCCAGACTTTTGGTATGTCTCATACACGGAGAGAGCAGGAAATTAAGTGGGCTGAGAAAGTTCAGAGGGAAAACTCTAAAATACATCTTGAAGCAACCTTCTGTTGTCCCTGCGAGACAGTATCCAAAATAATGTTGCCAATTTACTGGCTTTACATACATGTGGACTGATTTCTATTTACTGTTAAGCCATCAAGAGTTGACCAGAAACTGTAGTGCCACAGTATGTCCCACTTACAAAGTAGCTTCAGAATTGAGAACAGAAAAGCCGTCTGGCCTGCATCATTACTCCACGTGGAGATACATATAGAGAGATATATGTATGTATACATATATACACACACACAAATAATGTTCTGACTAGAGAAAAGATGTAGGTTCTTGGAGTTTCCTATACAGCTGTAAAACAGCAGAAGTGCTGAAAATATATATAAAGTACATTTTTAATCACATGTGAACCTAGCTCATGTCAGAATACAGAAGTTCCTAGTTAGCAAATCCAGGGAAAGTCTGTGAAGAATATGTGACACCAACCTTCACAGTAAACAATTTTTCTTGTTCAAATTGTATCTATCACTGCACTGAAGTATTAGGATCTTAATTAAAAAATCATATTCTAAACTTTTAAATACTGGAAGAAGGAAAATATTGTTAACCCCACAGAAATTAGAACAGTAAGAACTGAAATTACAGGTCAATGAGAAGGATAGCAAAATCAAAATATTATTCATCTGCAATGAAAAAAAGGCAGCAGTAGCTGCAGAAAGTTGATACAATTATTCAAGCAGTATGTATGAAACATTATCTGTGACAAGTAATTTCATTGTTTTTCCATATTTCCAAATTCTAACCTACTAGAGACTTTGTATTTTTTAACAGATTTTCAGTTTGCCACTTGAAATACCACACTGAAACACTAGGCATAATTCAAAGTCTTAAGTATTTTAGTGTTTTAATGATTTCTCACCTGATAATGTTTTAGTGTGCCATTAATAAGAAGGGAAGACTGCTTTTCCACCCTTTCTGTGATTGCATGAGCAACAGTGTAGTACGACTGAGACCCTCTAGCACTATATTGCATGCTATATTCATCATCCACATCTTGTTTGGCTGTCCTGGAAAGCAGAAAAAGAACTTGAGTGAATTCCCACAAGCAAATATTTTTTGATGACAGCTTACATATGTATGTCTAAAGAAACAGTGCAAGTCCTAAACTGTGGTGAGTACACCAAGGAGTGCAAGACATTATTTATAAACAGTATATAATTAATTGGTCATGTTCCTTTTTCTTCACATATTCATGCCAGGGAAGTACCACAAATCACTGTAGCTACTCTTGGGAAATGCCACTGTAAGAAATCCCAATTCATAACAAACACCACTTAAGGAACACTCACTCAATGATTTGCTTTGCATCTTTCTCAGAAACTTCTTCACTGTTAGGATCCAGGAGTATCTTCTCGTCTGCTTCTAATCTGCTTGACTCTTCTTCCTCATCCTACAGAATACAGAAAAAGAACAGAGGTTCTGGGAAGTGCAACATGTTCCTCAGTCATACTTTCAACTGGCATTCACATACTGATAGCTTTCATAGGTCAGTGCTTTATGACAGACATCTGAGCCATACAGTTCAATTTACACCTATTCTGCAACAAAATTGCACTGCAGCGTAACAAGAGGATTCATTTTTGACATACATTAATCAACAGGAAGTCATAATACTTTGCAATAAATACTATTTTCCCCTTTAATGATCTTACTTTCAAAAGGCTTTCTCTGACTGCCATGTTCATGGAGAGTATTCCAACACCATGTTTATTTTTATGTTGTATTCTAGATGTGTGATTAGTTTAAAAAACCACCAAGAACCACTAAGTTAGGCTTCTAGCTTCTTTATTTTTAAAAACCAGTTATTTTTACACTTCTAAAAATAATTTGTCTTTTGGCTACAGTTGTAACAGATAGCAACCTAAAAATCTCACTAAGCAAGATTCTAAACTCTGACACCTAAACTCTATCAGGTCCTTCTCTCCTATCTTAATACTGACAGGTATGTAGAATTACATTACCAGAAATTAGTCCTACAAAGGCATATACCATAATGTCGTACAGTCCAGTCAGTTTCAGTGGTTGGTTGGTCTAGTATTGTAAAGACTGCTAAACTTAGATATGAGTTCTATACCTAGTTCTGCTACCCAGCTCTTGATTGAACATGCTCCTTCCCTACTCCTCACTTCTGTTCTCCTTTAGAAAGTACTTACCTGAAAAATGCTATGCAAGTACCAGGATTCGTTATTCATTGTACCTAATATTATGACGCTGCAAGGTTGGCATCTTTGTGTTATTAATTCTAAAAATTTAACAATCTTTTTAGAATTTTTGTAATAATAGTATCTGATCACCATTAAGGTACTGAATCAAACAAGTCTACCCCGAGAAGTGTGCGTATAAATCCCTGACATAATCCCTAACATTTAAGCAAACATAATGTATAGATAGTAACTGCGTTATTAAGAATTGCCTATAAAATCTTCAACACATAAACCTTGAAAATGTTAATTTCATTCAGCACAAAGTCACAATGCAGCATTTTCTGAGATGCATTTTAAAAATAGCAACCTGCTTAATTCTCTGCTTCATTACTATTAATAATCGGAGTAAAACATTTACTCTTCCTAATCACAATGACCAGTTAGGCATTTACAGCATATGTAAAGAGCAATTGCTATAAATCAAGAATTATAAAATCAGTTAATTTTCCTGTTTGTATTAGTCTTAAAGCACCTACACATCTACTATCACTTCCCATCTCTTCCTAATGAAAAACAGGAAAATGTCACATAAGTACTTGTGTTTTACTGTTTTAATTGTCACAGTATTTCTTTTTAAAGATACAGACCTCCTCCTCATATTCAGAACCGCTTTCATCCTCACTGTCTGATCTGGGAGCAACTTCATAGCTGTACAAAAATGACAGAAAATTGTGAATTATAGTTAAGAAGAGGAGGGATTAGGTTCAATACATCTCCTTCTTATCTTAGATACAATAAATTAAAACAAGACTAGACTAGACTAGACTAGAACAGATAAACAAGAAAGAAAAGTATAACATGAGAAATATCAATGCAAATAGAAAAAACAGACCACTTTGTATGTTAACTACGTACCCTGGGTTCATTTCCAGCCAAGCATCCAGCTGACTTGCTTTTGGTGCTTCTGGTCCAAGAAGAACTTTGCCTGTTTCTGTGTGAGTCACTTTGACTGGAAGGTCACTCATCTGACTGCTATCATCTATGGGCTAAAAATTCAAATGAAATTTTCCACCATAAGGCAACTGAACTTCTTATGTAATATGCTTGTCTTATGTAATAAAAAGAACTAATAGAACTTTCAAAACTCCACTTCTGAACAACTAGTGATGTTTTGTTACTAGATGCCACATTTTCCCACATGACTACCAACCAAACATTGAGTCACAATACTTCTGTGTGTAACATATTCTGTCACATCCACAAATATATCACAGTATCCCAGGTAAATTAACAAAAATGGCAAGAAAATGACTACACTATTGGTTTTTGTGAATCAAGACACAAAGTATGTATTCTTATAGGCATTTAATCCTATTATTCATACCAATACACATCTCTAACAAAAAATATACAGTGGCCATTATGACCTTTTTTTTTTAACAGATAAACAAGAATCAAGCAATTTAGTTAACTTTCTAAGTAAAGACCTGTTTTAAGGATTTACTGTCCTAGCTTCTTCAACTAAGCTGATGAAGCACCTGTAAGAACAAAGTATTTGACTTATCTGTGTTCTAACAAAACCAGAATAGTATAATTCATTTTTCAGTTATTTCTTTGCCCTGTGTAATCACGTCTTTTATTTTTCTGCTTTTTAATACTGCTTCTATGGAAGAGTATTTTCCAAATATATATATATGAACAAGAAAAACTAGTTCTGAACAGTTCTGAATACAGACTGTCCGAGTACGAAACTTAGCCCATTTCCATTAATACTGAAGTTACAGGAACTTTATGTGCATTTTCCTTGTGCAACTATAGATGTATTGAAGTATTCTGCTGTAATGCTAATTGTATCAGCAGAAGTATCACTTGCATGTACAAAAAAGAGCAGACATAAAACAATAAATACAATTATAAAGTCTTTATATAAAAGTTAAATGGAATAGAAAAATTGCAGTAACAGAACAGCTCTTAATGAGGCAACATATGCTCTGCTACTGAACAAAAAACATTATTTGAAGAATGACACAGAGAAATTACACATTTCCATTTGCTTCTGAGGAATAAAGAACTTTCAGGTGTCTCAATCAATCATAATGCTATACCCTATTCTGTGGCTGAAAGGTACATACACGCAGTGTCAACAACGTGTTTTTATAAAGATGAGAAGATAGACTATATGGTGTTTATGAGCTCATATTAGAAAGCAAATTGTCTGTATACAGACTGCAAGAAAACAATTTATTTTAAGCACATTACGAAGCTGAGAGGGAGGCTACCACATACTCAGTGATAGATTCAATGTGTTTTTCATTTTAGTTTTCTATATTCTCAAAAGTGACAGGCTAGCATAAATGTTAATCCAGGTAATTTTTATTCCTGGTTATAAAAAATAGCTCTTAGAAAGTTTTGTTATAACTCTTTTTGAAGTTACAGCCATGAGACACAATATAGAACCATCACTGCAAAGTTTTTTTTTTTTAAATGAAAACAACAAGAAGAAGAAGAAAAAGAAACCACCTTGTAAAATTCATACCTCTCCATCAGGACCAAGACCAGATGCCATTCCTTCTGCATTTTCTTCAGCTTTCTAAAACAAATTAAGAAGTGAAAAATACCATGGTCAGATTAGAAGTACAGAAAGAATAATTCATATGATGTAAACATTTGGGATCATGAATATGTTTCACTTATTTCTGAATAGCCTGGGATTCATGTTATTTAAGGTGTGGATGGATACAGACAGAGGTAAGCCCAGACCTAATACCACACATAAACCATTTATGAGCATAAGGACAGTACCTACACACCTGTAGCCAATGTTCCAAATCTGCATGTAAGAAGTGGTGTACCCACTGAATTTCTGATTCAGACTGAGACCTCAGTTGCTTATAGACCATTCTAATGCAAATAAAATAGTAATTTATTTTCATGTGACTTACTATTAATTTCCTCTAAACTGCTTTAATCTCCATTTTGAAGGTAGGCGTCACGTATTGCATACTCATGCACAGCACTTTTATCCTGGGTATACTTCGGCTTTTTTGGTCTGGCAACAAACTAGAAGGAGTATTTTGCGAGTTCTTTGCACTATATTATAATCATTTACTTAAATTGCAAACTAAAAATCTCTGGAATTCTTCACTGGATCAAGCTATATTCTTTTTCACCCCAGGCACCAACCTGAGAAATAAGCAGTATATTCCTCAAAACTTGTCCTCATTTGCCCTACTTTAAAATGTCTGCAGAGTATGAGGAAATGGAAGACATACAGTTTGCTTCTGCACTGTAACCTTCCTAAACAATTCTGTGCAAGAAAGGACATTATACAGCTTCTCCTTACGTCACACTATTGGGTTTGTAGTATTACAGCAAAATACTATTTTGGATACTAATGTAAACAGATCAGACTAACAATAAGAACAGATCTCTTAAATTGTGTTTCAGAGATAAACAACTTCAAGTATTATCAATGTGTGTGATAAATGTAGATCATTTAGTCATCACTTGAGAAATAGCTGCACTTCTCAATATTGATATAGTCTTTAATATTTGCTTCAGATCATACTTCAGCCTTTTTCCTTGCCATTAAAGTCCATTATCCATGAACTTGAAATGAACATGCAGCAGCTGATGCTCAGTAGGAACAATACCAGCTTCAATCCTGCCTGCTTCAGTATTTCTAGGCAGCAGGTATGTCTGCTGACAAAGAAAGTACCAGATCTGAAGATTTTAAAAAAACCACATGGGCAGGAAAAAACGTATCTGGCCTTGGCTGAACACACTGGCATTAACTGAGGATAGTTTTTCCTTGGATGAACCAGGGCTCATATCTATTCTTTTACACATGAGACTGCTGTCTAATATATAAAGGTTGTTATAGCTTATCTACAGGCAGTGGAAAAGAACCTTACAATTCTAATCACAAAAAAGCAGTAAGCATCAGTGCTGTTCACGGTGAATAGATCAGAACTTACTGTGAGAATTAAAACATTCACAACCTATAGTTAAAATTATTATGGAAATCAGAAGCATACATTTCAAAGAAAATAAATGTAAATCATGACAGATATCTCACACTTTTATTTTGGACTATGCAAACATGTCTTTAATATTGACAATTTAATCCTTGACAAGGAAACTCCAACATTATTACGTAGGAAGGCACATTTTCTTCATTCTCTGCATACTGACAAGGAAAGCTACTAAAAATAAAGGTGAAAGGCTGCAGAGCAAGTTGAACCAGCCTATCAGATGAGAATTTAATATGGAATATTTTTTCTAATCCATGACTACAGTAGGAAGTTGGAGACAGAAAACACAACTAGAGGAATGTGAAAAAAGCACATAGGGAAAATCTATCATAAAGATTACAGAAACTGTTATACAGAGAAAGAACGGACTAATCTCAAATTTTAGTTTACTAAGAATATAAGGTTCACTTGGATATTCTGTAATGTGAGTCTGGCAAAGAGTAGAAGCATTTCTTCACAGTCTACTTCTTCACTGCCATTTCTAGGAGAAAATCCTAAGAACCCTCTTTCCTCATTTCTCTTTAAGTACAAAATATTAACTACAGCTGTTAGTAGATCAAACTTTTACATGGATTACAAAACTAAAAATCCTAAGGACTTAAACTGCATGTCTTGGAAGAAAGACACAGTGCCCGCTAACTTAAATGTGTTCTGCAGCCACACAACAACAAATTCATAGAATTCTAGATTACAATGAAGAGTAGTATTTGTGTGAACTTCTACTTCCTTCAAAGATGAGCAGAAGGTTGCTGGAAGTAAGTTAATTACTAACAAAAAGCTGCAGATGATCAAGGCAGAGCAAAGATTTTCCTTTTTTTTTTTGCTAACCTTCCTTTAGGTTTTAGGGTGGGATATATATGAACACCGACATGGGACATATTTCCTTTCAACTCCAATATCAGAAAATGATGTCTTCACTGACATGGCCAGAAGATATGCTGTTTCTCATACACAATTCAGCTAAACTGACATAGGAAGAGAAACGTATCACAAATGTTAATTGTTAAAGGAATATGCATTTTTCATCAGAACAGTGCAGTTGCTCCACATGCTGTCTCATTAATTACTATCTCTACTGTGCATTCCATACATTAAATCAGACCTGTTCTCCCATAATACAGGTCAAGAACCCCATCTAAATTATATTTTAACTCCGTAGACAGGGTACTATTCCTATGTTAAGAACATACTCTAAGGAACAGATGTTTTCATGAGAGCGGGAGAAAATACAAATTATATTTAAGGCCATTAATGTACAAAAATCAGTATTTTTTATATGCTGGTTTTTATTAGCATATTTCCAGTACTGCTAGTAAACCCTGTAAACATAACGCTTGTATTTGTATCAGTAATTAGTAACAAACCAGGCATGGAAATGGATTATAAAAATCCTCTTACCCATTCTGTAAGAGATGAAAGGTAGTCTGAGGTCACAAAAGATGACAAATCATACCTTAATCATTATTTCCCACATAGAATTATTTTTTTTTAAATTGCACAGTTCAATTTCAATAAGTCTCTCTTTCAGGATTACATTTCCTATGAAGAAAGGTGGTTTTGGAAAGTTTCAATTAAAGGTTAAAAATGCGTGTCCTGGGATGTGGGGATGTAGTAAAACAATGTATTCTCCCCCATCTGCATCAGCCCTGATGAGCTGTTAATGACAGGTCGTTTGCAACAACTGCCCAGTGCAAGTTCGGCCCCTTGGACTGCAAGCTGGGTGTAAGATAAGATAAGGAAATCCTGTGGTGAGGTAAGGGTTTGTCTTCACAAAAGACACAGCTGGGAGAGCTTCCCCCTGAAAGCACCAACAATAATCACACCCATCCTGAGAAGGCCATCTCTGTTAATGGGCCATCATGGACAATGGGCAGCTGGAACGACCCAACCGCCCAGAACCTTCCAAACGATCTTATCTCATCATTCCATTGGGAAATGCTCTGCCCTGGGGGACGTACTGGACATTCCTGTGGGAATATAATCCAGGGTGTCTGGACCCTGGGACACACTCTCTCCAGCATCATCTCAGCAGATCCGAGGGAGCTGCAGGACCTCCGAAGGACCTCAGCCTGGCCTGCACTCACCATTTTCCACTGGACTGCAACCACCACTCCCACTGGCCTGCAACCACCGCTCACCTGGACTGCAGCCTCTCTGCCTCCCCTGCCTCACCAGCGCCCCTACCCGGGTGTGGCCAGAGCTACACCACAGGGGAAATCGGGTGACAGGCAGGGAGACTGTTACTGGTGTTTGTTGTGGTCATTTTTGCTGTTTGTTCTGTTGGGTTATATCTATCTATCTATATATATTTTAGTAAAGAACTGTTATTCCTTTTCCAAGATTTGATCTCAAAAGCCTCACAATTTTCAAAACTACAATAATTTTAGGGAAAGAGTAATTTCTTCCATTTCAGGAGGGACAATTTGCAATGAACAACATTCCTGGCAACATACCCATTTACTGTAACAAACCTACCCAACTTCCTTGCCTGTAGTCATTTCCAAAGTTCCTAACAATATGGACTGAGTCAAGTGTAGAATGTGGAAGTCTACAATATGTGCCTCGCATGAAACAGCTACACAAACCAGACTCTTCTGCTTTACAGAATGTATTTTTGATACACTGCACCTTTCTTGGGTACATTAATCCACTTACATGTCTATCCCAATTTCACACGTTGGAAGTTTATGAGCAAATTAATGTTGTGAGGAGATTAATGTTAACAGCTGAGAATTTTATAATCCTGCCTCCTTCTCATCTTCTTCTGAGTTAATAATAATGTATATATAGCTCAATGGAGAGCAGTAGATGAGTTCCCTCAATGTTAAGAATTTGGCAGAGTAGATATTTTTTAGACACTCTAGTATATGTACAACAACTGGGGATTCACTATGTTTATCAATACTTAAATTGGATTTGAAGAAGAAATGGCTTAAAAATACCAGCTGTAGCTACTTGCCTTCTTTCTTCTCCTTCGCTTCTTCTTCTCTTTTGCTGCTTGTGCCTGTTTGTGCTCCCATACCAGGTTAGTCAAGTTAGCCACGTACTCATCTGTCTGCTGCAACAGGTAGGCCAGCCGTCTATCTTTCTTTTGATCAATCAGCTTACGGTAGCCTTCTTCATCTTCAGCCTAGCAATACAAACAGATGACAGTCATGACAAAAATATTTCTGAAGAAACAGCATCCAACTCCTATGTCAATAATTAAGTGTTATTTTAGGTTATTATGACCTGCATAGAGAGACAGTTAGATGGGTGGAGCACTCGTCAGATGATCAGGCCCAGAGGGTCATACATTTGTATTAACAGATCACAGAATCGTATGTGTTGGTAGAGACCTTAAAGATCATCTAGTTCAGATTTCCCTGCCATGGATAGGGACACCTTCCACTACACTAAGTTGTTCAAAACCACATTCAAATTGGCCTTGAACACTTACAGGGATAGGACATCTACAGCTTCTCTGGGCAACCTGTTCCAGTGTCTCACCACTCTCACAGCTAAGAAGTATCTCTTCCTAATACCTGCTTTAAAAATACTTTCTTTTGTAGAATCACAGGATTGTTATTAAGGTTGAAAGACCATCAAGATTATCAAGCCCAACTATCAACCCAACACCATCAGGTCCACCTGTAAACCATGTTACCAAGCATCTCATCTACATGTTTTTTGAACCTCCCTAGGCAGCCTGTTCCAATGCTTGACAACCCCTTCACTAAAGAACTTTTTCTTAAAATCCAATCTAATCCTACCCTGGCACAACTTGAGGCTATTTCTGCTTGTCCTATCGCTTGTTACATGGAAAAAGAGACCAACTCACACCTTGCTACAACTTACTTTCCAGTCAGTTGTAGAAAGTAGTAAGGGTCCCAGCTGAGCCTCCTTTTTCTCCAGGCTAAACAACACCACCTCCCTCAGCTGCTCCCTGTAATACTTTTGCTCCCTCTAGATTCTTCGCCAGGCCCATTCCCCTTCGCTGGACATGCTCCAGCACCTCAACGTCTTTCTTGTAGTGGAGGCCCAACACTGGACACAGGATTTGAGGTGTGGCCTCACCAGTGCTGTGCACAGAGGGACAAACCCTGCCCTGGCCACACCATTGCTGATCCAGGCCAGGATGCCATTGGCCTTCTTGGCCACCTGGGCACTGCTGGCTCACGTTCAGCCACTGTCACCAGCATTCCCAGGGTCCTTTTCCTGTGGGCAGCTTTCCAGCCACTCTACCCCAGCTTGTAGTGGGGTTGCTGTGACCCAAGGGCAGGGCCCAGCACTTTGCCTTGTTGTATGGCACTTCACCATATCGCTGGTCTCTGCTCACTGAAGCAGCCTGTACAGATCCCTCTGCAGAGCCTTCCTACCCTCCAGCAGACCAATACTCTCACCCAATTTGTTGTTCTCTGCAAACTGCCTGAGGGTGCACTTGATCCCATCGTCCAGGTCATTGATCAAGATATTAAACAGAACTGGTCGCACTACTGAACCTTGGGGAACACAACTGGCTGCCAGCTGGATGTAACTAACTCAGCACCACTCTCTGGGCCCGTCCATCCAGTCAGTTTTTCACCCAGAAAACGGTACATCTGTCTACACCACAAGCAACCAGTTTCTCCACAATTTTGAGGGAGACTGTGTCGAAGTACCCCTTGTTCTATCACTACATGCCTATATAAAAAGTCTCTCTCCACCCTTCCTGCAGGCCCTCTTAAGCTACTGGAAGGCTGCTGTAAGTCCCCCTGGAGTCTTCTCGGCTACAGGCTGAATAACCCCAGTGCTCTCAGCCCTTCTTCATAGGAAAGGTGCTTCTGTCATCTTCAAGGCTCTCCTCTGAACTCCTGGAGGTCTATGTCTGTCCTATGCTGGAGATCCTAGACATGGACGCAGCACTCCAAGCAGGGTGCCACAACGGCAGAGTACACGGGCAGAATCACCTCCCTTGACCTGCTGGCCACACTGCTTTTGATACAGTCCATGATACTTGCTGGTGTGCAAGTGCACATTGCTGCGTCCTGTTCACCTGTTCACTGGTGTCATTCACCAGTACACCCAAAATCAAGGTGCAGGTGGATCATATTTTATCTGAAGACAGTAAGAAGAGGACTACCACAGGGGTCTATTCTGGGTCATGTTGTGTTTAACATGTCCATCAATGCCAGAGAGGAAGAGATGGAGGGCACTCCAGTCAAGTCTGCAGATGACATGAAACCAAGGGATACCTGTCAATATACTTGACGGCTCGGCTGCACTTCGGAAGGACCTGAACTGGCAGAGAAGTTGTGCCATTTCTGACATTAGAGGTTCTCAAGATGTGACTGAAAAAAGCCTTGAGCAACCTGCTTTTAACTCGATGTTAACACTGCCCGGGGAAGGTGGTTGGACTAGAGAGCTCCTTGACAGGCTGAGTGACTCTGAGACAGAGATTCCACAATCCTACACATTTCCTACTCTCATGGATTAATGACTGGAAAAATCTACACTAGTTATGACAGGCAAGGGACGAAAAAAAAATCAAGGCTACATCAAGCAGATTGAAACATCCTGAAACAGAGACGAGTCTCCTACAGAGACAACTTTCAAATACATGGAGTGCAGGCAGTCCACGTGAAGAACATGGAAGCTGGATGTAAAACTACATTTAGTCCTTTTTCCAGCATGAATATAGATCCTTTTCTTTTAGATGTCATGTGAAATTTTTATTTTGGGTAAATTTATCTATCACTGTTCTACCCTGGCATTATTTCATCTTTGATACAGGTCACTATAATAAACAGGATGCACCAGATTAGCCCTATCTCTGAGTCATCCTGGCAACTTCTGCGAACTTACCATACTGTGTGTGTTGTTGGACATGCAAGGAAATTATTTTCATGTGCTGTGAGAATATAATGCAGCATGTCAGAAAAAAGAAGGAAAGCCACAAAGGCACCTGTCTTGATTTTGGCTAAAACAACAAATAAAGGAAGCATATAATGCCTTATAAAAACCAAACACAGGTAAGAAATATCTTGAAGATGATTACTTTAAAATACTGGGAGATCTCCTGCCTTTCTAGAGAGACACTAGAACGGCAGACAGTTAGAAAGAATAGCTATAATGTTCAAAGTGGGCTTGCAAAACTGCTTGCAAAATTCTGTTATGTTCAAGCCATCACAACTACAATGCTGAAACCTCAAGTTTTCAGAAAAATTATTACTATTATTCTTGTTGTTGTTACTAATATTACTGAATACACAGTCTTTGTAATCTAGCCAAAGTACTTCTTTTACACATTTAAGTTTGTCTTGACAGCATCTTCTTAAATCATAGCAATGCCCGTTCTTGCATATTATATATATATTAGTATTAACGAGCTGTGACACAATCACCGTTTCTAATCACAGTAAATGACAGGCAATTTGTGGAAACAATTCAACATCCCTGAAAAGATAGGCAAGAAGTTTTAGACACAACACATTTTCATACCAAGAATCTGAGAGGAGATGATGTTTTAAAAAAACCCGCTAGTACACATCTGCAAATTCCAAATTTACCACAACTGGACTAAAACTGAACAGGCAAAATAACCCTTTAACGTAACACAAAGATTGGCTTTGCAGAAGGATCTGATTGAGCAGTAGGGGCAAAAGCCTAAACTGAAAATCCCTATGAAGTTCTGCATGTATGGTAAGAAATTAACCAGTCTTGGGGAAGTTGTTTTAGGAGAAAGCACTGATAATCTGGAAGCACTGGTATCCTGTACCATTCCTGGACATTCAAATCCACTTCATACTTCTCAGCAGTGGACATCTTTATTACTTATCACACTGAACATACAATTGGACATAAGCTCAGCCTCACAATGTACAAAAATATTTCTAAAATGTCAGTATTATTTAACATTAGCTCCTTTTTTGCTAATAATTAACATTTTTATGAGCTAGGGTAGACAAACTGCTGATGATTATCTCTAATTATAAAAAAGCTCCATAATGCTGATTACTGTGTAATTTTAAGAAATGCTCTAGGGCCTACACATTTGTTATTCTCTTATGAAAGTTCTTCATTTAAATTTTACACAAAATTTTATTTCTAAGTTTCTATAATTTTTCTCTTTAATTTTTTTCCTACATTTCATTTTGTGATTTTTAAAACCAAACTGTTTGGTCCGCATTCATGGTGGGAACAGATTCTGGACAGGAACTAGGGTTTTGTATTACATCTGTGCCTCTATTAGATACTTACTGAGTTTTACCAGCAAGTTACGAAGTAAGGGTGTGAATTTCTTTTCATCCTATATAGATGAAATGTTAATAAAATGTTAAAATAGAGCTAACCAATGTCTTGAAGAACTTTTTCGAACTCCAGTCACTAACATACTTGTATATATGTATTGATCTGTCTACACTTGAAATTTCAGAATTATTTTAACGCCTGAAATGTAGGCAGCCCCCTGACTGGTTCCACAGCATTCTGAAAAATCGTGATTATACATAAACCCATTTTACTATGTTCTTAGAATGATACAACTGATACTGTATGGGTATAGGGAAGAGAAAACCATGAAACAGCAGAGAGTATAGTCTGAAGCATTAAATGGGTAGAACTGACTGCTATTCATTCTCAAGATACACACATTACTGCTATTGGTTAGGTGTTTTCACATGTGGAATCAACTTTATGTAAAAATTGAGGAGTAAAGCCATGACTAAGTTAATCATACAGAATCTACAAAACTATAAACCTAGATACAAAACAAAGTCCATTATTTGTGTGATGGACCAATACCCCTGCAATTATACAACAGTGTTAGTACATGAAGTTAGTAAGATTAAATTGCTGTTATTCAGAAGTGTCTGTCTATGTTTTCATGCTAGTAAAAACTCTTCAATTATTCCAATACAAAAACGAAGGAGCTATAGGTTAAATTGAACAGTATCACATTCACTACCATCAACAGAAATATACAAAACAAACTGTAGCACATTTGGATTTATACTTCTTTCATAACACAGTACTTTGCAAAAGAAACACGTGGATGTGGCTGAGACTGTGTAAGGATATTAAAAGGCCACAGTAAGTAACTTTAACTAAAACAACCATATTCCTTCCCCTACTCCTTACCATTAGTCTCCTCATTCTTTCTTTTTCAATTCTCTCTGTTTCTTTTTTCTGCTCACGTTCAGTGTTGGCATGCCAAGTTGCCACAGCTTTAGAAAGTTTCTGAATTTTCCCAGCAACTGACCGGTGGTACTCTTTAAAATCTTTAGCATGCTGCAATATGCTATTCAGGTATTCCTAGAAAGAGAAACAGGTCAGTGCAGGCACTCTGACATAGCACAGGATTTGAAATGAGGAATATAAAAGTTTTAATCTTATTGTTTTCCAATTACTTATCACATCACTTGGAGTTTTTTCATCAGAAGAACTCCAAAGGTAAATAAAATATGTAAAAGAGAAGACCCACATAGTGTAGCAAGGTGCATTGCTGTCATGGGGCAAACACGTACTAAATTAAAGTACCTGGTGCTTCTGCCTACGCTTCCTCTCCTGTTCTATCTTCTGTTGTTTCTCAAGCTTTTCTGTCATACGAGCCTCTCTCAAAGTCTGGCGCTTGCTTCGTTTGTAGGCTTTGGAGTTCAGTGCTGTCTCCAATGTTGTGTCACGACGCATGCAGGCTACTACCTCTTGTCTTAGCTACCAGTGGGGGAAAAAAAACCCACTCAAAAAATACAGTAATTTTTAATACCTGGAGAAACAACTTTAAACATTGTTATGGTAGAGTAAAACAGTAACAGTTCAAAATATATCCCAGCCTCCTATTCCCTTTCCATTACAGTTCTGGGAAGACACAGCATGATACAGCTGCAACAGCTACATTTGTTTCCCTATAAATATCTTAAGCCTCCATGGAACGGTCAAACGTGTTAATCACTCTTAATTTCGTCCCTCTTTATGGGATGCTGCAAACAACTGTCCTGCTGCAATAAAAGGGGCCAGCCAATATGTTACACCATCAAAGTTAAATGCAAACAAACCACATATGTAACACATTTTCTAATGCTGGACCTGAACATAGCTGACAACTTCTTTGTCAGCTGCACAGAAGACAGGTGGGAGAGGTAAATGTTAAGAGCTTGGAACAGTATTGCCATAGTCCCAGCAGTAGAGCAAGGTGAGCCTGCTGCTTTTCATCTGACCTCTTACAAAACTTCACTACAAAGGAGTGCCAAGGGTAGAAGGAAGGAAGACTTGGGCACCATGGTGTAATTACTGCCAAGGCTTCTGTCAGGAAGTATTTTGCTTGACCTGCCAAACTGCATCATTGTTCTTCCAAACTAGCTGTTAAAGCCAGTGGCAAGAGGCCCGTTAACAGTCTGGCAGTGTGATTCCTTTTCTGAAATTTATTTGCTGATACACGTACACAAAATTCAACTTAAATCTTCTGTATGATCCTGTTATGTTCAATTTTCAAAGTCTGTGCCATAGCGGAAATCCTGAAAACAGATCACAGAGAAATACCACACAAAACACCAACATACAACTCTTCTTAAAACAAGGGACTCATGGCAAACATGAAGTATGTCCAAAACCAGGTATCTGTTGAGAAGATTTGTGCTGAAAATCAGCCTGCAGCCTGTCCAGCACGTATATTGTCTTTGTGCCAATCCCATGCTCATTATGAAAAACCCAGTTCTATGATTACATTCCCATGCAGAATCTGCTTACACGTAGCACTGCTGCAGATTTACTCTTTGCTGAATGAATAGGTTTGGTTATCATCGCTATAAAAGTTTTCCTTATGTAAAATACATTACCTGGCGTTGGAAATTCAGTAACCTAAGTGCCTTTAACTCCACTGTAGCTTTGGTTCGCAGATCAGGAGGCAGAGAACCAGGCAAGTTCTCCAATTCCTGGATTCTGTGAGCAATTCGAGCCTGAAGCCTATGAAAACAGAAAACTGGGTAAGACACCATGAGAAACCTGTAAGCCATTACTAAAATTATATAGTAAAAATAGACAACTTAACTCAGGCATTTATATGTCTTTTACTATTTTTTCTGAACTAACAGACTTTTACAAAGATGACACTGGGTTATCTTCTTCCTCTCTGAAAATAAATCGTCAAGTGATCGAAATGTCCCTTGGCCTTTCTTTTTCACTAAAACCAGATATGTGGAAAGAAACTGTGAATTCTATTTTACATATACTATTCATGATTCTGCTTTCAAGCTTCTTTGATGGGTGTTGTTTTTATGCACAATGAAGTCAGTGACGATACAGAGAGTACTTTCCTTAGTATCTGGAATTCTACTTCATTATTTTATTGACAAATTAAGTTTGTTAGTATTCACAGCTGCATAGCTGCTACTGTAAATCAAATTCTATTTCATTCTTCCTTTAGAAGCTCCTTTTGCATACATTTGCAAATTCAATAGAGAGAGAAAGAAAGAGTAATGGACAAGACAGATAGAACTTTTTTTTTTTTCAATTTTAATACTTCCAGAAGAATTCTGAAGTTTCCTGGAACAACAAATACGAAGTAATGCTGCATTACTGCAGAAGACGATGTTGATTCTTCAAGAGAGAAAAAAATTGAAGTAGAATTAGATTAGTAATGTTTTTCATGTAGACTGAAAAGCGAATCAAGAAGAGTAATTTCCTAATTAGAGAAAGTTCCATTAAAAGCTAAAAATATTTGTGCAGATCCAGAAAAGTTCATTATTCCTGCAGGAAAAGTCTTCATTCAGAAAATGACACTGGCTTATTTTGTTAAAAATGCTCATGTTTTGTTCAACTTCCCCTGTCACTGGACATTCCAGTCAGTAAGAAGGTTTTTTAGTGCATCTAAGAATGTAAAATCTTGAGAATTAAGTGGTTTCTCGGAGATTAGATGTACTAGTGTACATTCATAAAGAAAAGCAACCAAGTTGTTCTAAATCACTGATGCATGCTCCACCTGTCGCTTACCCACACATGCATGCAATCATGCATCAAAACAAATATTTATTTTTGTTTTCCCCTTCCCAAACAGTTGCAGTGCTTCTCTTGAAATTATCACCTACAAAACAATTGTAACAAAATCCAAGTTTCCCTGACTTTAATGAAAACTTAAGGGAACAGTCACAGTCTTTCCTAACTTTTCTTTGAGCTGTGAACTTAGTAAAGCAACTGAATACTGAACAAATTTTCAATTTCTTTCTTCATTTTTGTTAGCACTGAGTGTTCCCTCTTGTACTATACATGAGGATGAGCACAAAAAGTTCATCTAGGTTCTTCCTGACATACCTTATTGTTTTACATAACTAACTGTAAAAGTTACTTCCAAATAAACATGAAATAAAATGTTTACTTATTAGTTCTGTCAGAATTGGGTTTGTTACTTTAACTTCAGGTATAAAACATGTGGGAAGTGCCTTTACACAATAGAAGTTCAAGCGATTGCCAAAGTTGGTTTGGTCTCCACATTTCTATCATCAAAATCTGTAACAAAAATCCAAATATACATGTTTCTTGACAGATGTCTAAACATAATCAAAGCTCATAGAGTGTGCTTATTATGTGCCATCACTACATTATGCAGTCCACTCTCGTATAAAACACTCTTCACACTGCTAATTATTTTGTTTTTCTCAACTTTAGTTTCTAAAAAGAGCAAATCAGAAATAAATGCACATGAAATTCTACCATTAAATTATAAGGCAGATTAGTACATTCAGGAAAACTTTTTCTTCAACTATTTTCCTTCATCCATTGAAACAGTCTGCAATGAGCTACAAACCATGACAGTTCAATGCTTTTGTGGGTGATTACCCTCCTTTAATAACTCAGCAGAGGGAAGGAATAGGAACAAAAAAACCCCCACTATTTCTAAGTCAGTAGAGACACTACCTCAGAAAACTCTTACTGTAACTGAGGTCAGTTTTCTATTAAAAAAAAGTCTGGAACAAAAAAGCTTAAATACTAGTGAAAATCTACAGCACACATATGGAAGAATAATGAAAAATGGCAACCAGATGGGTTAGTTATGAACAAAAAAAAAAAAAGGAACATATTCTGAAGTTTAATTTCATACTTTTCTAGAAGTACTGTTTATATGCATTATCTAAGGTACTAAGAATAGTAGCAATAGTGTTTTCTTCAGTAGTCAGTAGGATTTTTAATAGAATTTTGTGACAGACATTCCAACTCGAGTGAATGCAATGCCTACTTGAGCTATTTCTCACCACAGCCACCTTCTAAAGAGAATGACTGCAGTTTGTTGGACTGTTGCTATCTCCACAGAAAAATGCAAATAGCTGTAAGGTAAAGAGTGTCCAAAGGAAAGAGTCTCCTAGATCTTTTTACAATCCCTTGAAGGATATAATCCCATCATTTAAAGGATGCAATTAATTAAACTTCGATGTTCAGCAATATTATCTCTTTCATGCAGAAAATGGCTACTGAATCTACAGCAATCTCTTTGCAAAACAACTGATGCACACCCCTTTCTCATTAACTGGGGTCAACAGCAGAGGTTATAGCTGTACATTGAAACCTGCTTGGTGTGAATGCCATGCAGTAAGCCAAGAAGAAAACTAAGAAGACACTCTGCAGGCAACAGAAAGAAATCACGTACAATCTCCAGAATATCACCTAGTGTGTTATTTTTTAATTAGCAATGAGAAGCTGGGAAAAAGCAAAAGAACCTTTCAACATAATAGAATCATATATATATATAAATATATATATCCATATATATCTTAGAATATTATCTTTAAGACAGCTATTCAGTGAGATTAAAAAGCAGCAGTTTATTTTGAAGAAAGCATTTTTTAATAAAAACACGTATATTGGATTTCTATGGCCAGGTGTTGGTAGTGACGGGGCTACAGCGATGGCTTCTGTGAGGTGTTAGAAGTTTTCCCTGTGTCCAGCATAGCCAATGCCAGCTGGCTCCAGGACAGACCTTCTACTGGCCAAGGCTGGGCCAATCAGAAATGGTGGTAATGCCTCTGCTACAACGTACTTAAGAAAGAAAAAACAAAGTTACTGCACAGATGTAATTGCAGCCAGAGAAGAGCAGAGTGAGAATATGTGAGATGAACAACTCTGCAGACACCAAGGTCAGTGAAGGAAGAAGGGGAGGAGGTTCTCCAGGCATCAGAGCTGAGAGTCCCCTGTAGCCCATGGTGAAGACCTTGGTGAGCAATTGTGCCCTTGCAACCCACCGAGGATCACGGGGATGCAGAGATCCACCTCTAATTCAAACAGTTTTCAAAGTATAATGACCCTTTATTAAAAGGGTTTATTGTGAGATCTCAAGAGCCAACCATTTCATAAAGCTTTCAGTAACCTCAGTGGTTTCAGAATAAAGATGTTTATTTTGGCTTTTTTTCTACCGCCTTATTAAGAAATTGTGAATACATGTTTCTGAATTAAACTTGGCTATATTAAAGCTAAATCCAGCACCATTCAAAGCACAGAAGTTTTTAAACTGCTTCTTTCAAAACTTTTGTCTGGTTTTACTTACACTGTTTTAACTAATGAAAAGACTTCCAGGAGTTCTAGATATTCTGGAATTCCAAGAAAAAATGAATACCAGTAGTGTCCAACATTAAAAAAGCTTAGATCTTACATTTATGTTCTAGGATTAAAAAAAAAAACCCCAAAACCCAAACTCTTCTGCTGCAAAATCCCTATTAAACTTTCATGTCACTCTACCAAGAACATTAGTGTATTTAGAACTTAATAGATGCGCTGTATGTGTAACTGGTTCTCTAAATTAGTAAACACATCAGCATTATTTTTCATCACCCCTCACTTTCTTCTATTTATGCATACTAAGACATAATAGCTTGGCACTAATAGTGCAACACAGCAGGGCTGGAAACACAGGACAAGTAACAGTTTGAAGTTAACTGACATAGAAAAGGTTACATCATACTGGCCATATCATTCTTGGTTGAAGCTAGTGCTACAATTCTTCTATCAGAATATCTGTGAAACCTTATAATGGTGTGTTCTACAAGCTTTCTGAAACAGATGATAGAAAATAGTGATTGCTCATGCTGAAAGTTATGGCGATTCAGTCCCAGGGTATAAGGGTAATACTGGCAGTATTACTACAAGAACACACTGATAAAATTACTTAGGCAATATCTGACACAAAATATTAGAGCTTTCCTTTCATCAAGGGTTGAATTCTGGACATGCCACCACACCTTAAAACACTTCATGGTGTTCTACCTTTGTAAAGCAGAAGTCACTAAACCAGCCTTCTGTGAGCTCACTATCCCTCTTGGCTACCTTCCTCTACAAACTCAAAGTAACAATGCAAGATGCATTATCAGTCCAAAACAGGTAAATACTCTGAGTGCAATTACTTTCCTCTCTAACTGATAATCATCAGGAACATATGTTAGGTGCAGGTCAAAATCGTTCTGCCTGACAGATTCTCAAGGTCAGTTGTTTAATAGGCTTGCTGATGTGGGAAGAAGTCTCTAACTCCAAAAGAAATGGTGTGGCTTATACTTTGTAACAAACTTATTTCATTATCTAAACATTATCTAAACTCATGAGGAAATTTTTAAAAATCATGCTTCCTGTTAAACTTTTTTTTAATCTTGCCTGTGACTTTCTCATTCTCTCCATTCTTTGGTTGTCCAGCCAAATCCATCATCACTAATAAAATTTGGTTTTGCTGGGGCCACGAACTCATCAATCCTTTGACCTTCTCTGTTCTCTTCTAACTTCCCTTTTGTTTGTAATACTGAAACACTTGTGCAATAAAGTGGTTGCTCTGTAGACTACGAGGATTTTTATTTCCTTTCAGTGTTTGCGGCATGTAAGTAATACACTAACTCAGCAAAGCCTTTGAGTTTGCTTTAAAATTAACTGGTTTGCAATCATACTGCAAGCATGCGTTACTAGTTCATAACTTGGGGTAGAATTAAATAATTGTTTAGTTTGATGTTTGTGTACTTCTCTGTGACACAGCCCCGCTCTGGAAACTCAGTTTACACTATTAGCACTACAGCAGTTGATTGCAAGGAGTTTCAGTTGAGGATGTGAAAAAAAAGAATCTATATATGCATTTTAATCTCGTTATTCACTTTTACCTATATTCACGTTCTTGGAGTATTTCAACAGGATCCAATCCTTGTGGCTTCTGGATAGGGCTGATGCGGTTCTGCTTTTGCTGCAGCTGGACAATGGGTGAAGGTTGTCCAGGTGGTGGCTGTGGTACAGAGGGCCCAGGCATGGTGGCAGCAGGCTGGGTGGCAGAGGGGGCCGGAGAAGGCCTCCCACTAGGAGCTGGCACTGGAAGCTTTTGTTGTGCGTTGGAGACGCTCATATCTGGGGCTTGGCCTGAAACGTAAACAGTACTGATTCATAACATGAAGTATGGAAAGCAGGAAGAAAATCAAGATGGTTTTCTGAAGATACAACATGAAGGTAAGGTAAACATTCAAAATCGCCAGGAAAAGCACACAGATAGACTACACTCTGCTGTTTAAAGCAGACATACTGAAATGCAATATACCATCCAGTGTAAGAAATGGCCAAAAGAAAAACAAAACACATGCAACTTTATGATGAATGCCATTTCTTTTGTCATTCCTGTCGACTTTTAATTCTAGTGTTAGAAGAAATAAAACAGCCGTAGAACTAATTTCCTACATATGCAGGACCTCATTCTGCCTCCTGCTCACTGTTGCACCACTTAGAACAAAGCATCTAAACCACAACCTGACAAGAAGAAGTAGGTTTGATTTTAGAGCTCTATCAGAACTTGATAACCATATTAAAGTTTTTATAACTGTATTTAGAAGTACCTGCCAGATATAAATAGCTTTTGTTTCATTACGATCTCCTATTAATTGTATTTATTTCAAATGCCAGGAATTCAATTATTCTAATCATCTTGAAAAGTAACACCTCAGTTAACATGAAATAGTATCTGTCACTTAAAGTCACTAAGGGTCATAGATGTCACTATTTCATTACAACAAGTTGCCCATGCATTCAGAGGTTCACAAATTCACTAACAACAGACATTGCTACAATAAAGACGCCACTTAATTGTTTGAGGTGTCACAGCCACTTAATGCTAGGGAAAACAACCACAAAGTATACCTGCGATCTTGTAATCAACTTTAATTCAAACCCAACATCCTGAAATCTATAGAGATCACCATCTGTCACTCACACATCTGCATCAAACTCCAGAAAAGGAACTTGAGCACAAGCTGTAGGTTCTGAATTTAGCAACACAGCATTTCAGCTTACAAATGTAAGAAAATACCTAAGCCCACCAAAAATCTCTGTGCAGCCTTTGTTTTCAGAGAATCATGCAAGCTGAATGACTGCCTAACGAATGACAAACAGATTTGAAGACACAGGGAAAAAAGTTACACTGTTCATTTGATCTCAAAGACTACACTGATCATTCAATTCTATTTGATTCCAAAAGAACAAAACAAAACGAAACAGTGTAATTTTACCATGATTTGAGAACTTTTGTTTACAGTAGCAAAGATTACAGGTGGCAGACAAGCTTGCTGCAATTAAGCATGCCCAGAACATTACTTCTTAAGTTTTATGCGTGTCCCTCAGAAAACTTATATGTTTCATTCTGATTGCAAAAAGGTGCTTCATATTCAGTCTGCCTAAAAATTGCAGTAATTTCATGTGGTTCTTTTCCAGATGAATAAAAAGGTTAGACTCTCCTCAATTAAAATTTTAGACACAGTAAAGGTTACACTATTTTTCTGCATATATTTTTACCTTTCCTTTTTCCCACATCTTTTCCCCAATATACCTTCAGTCCAAGTTTTAGGGGTAATGGCAGTTGTATGTCCAGGCATCCCTGGAGCAGGCCCTGGTCCAGTTGCAGCACCACTCATTGCATGTAACCCAATACCTGCAATTTACAGAGGAAAAAAAGTTGTTAAGACACGAAGTATTTCCAAGACTCAAAAATCACTGGTTTTCAGTATGCTAGTCTATTCAGGCAAGTGGTACCTTTCTTCATTAAATATGGATTTAAGTAGTTTTTATTGTGAATAAATATACGTAATAAAGTGTATTAAAATCATGTTTCATGGAAAAAACCCAACTTACTTGATAGCAAAGCCAAATTCACCAAAATGAACCGTGACATTATTAAAACCATTATTTAAAAGAAAATTGTATCATCCTAACCCTTAATTCTAATGCAAACTCAGTAACAGCAGTATTCAGAAATTAACAGATGCAGGGTGTTTAATATAACACAGTTTTCTTAGGACCAAAATGTGTTTGCTTACCTCACTGTAACATCTATTATCATTATGAGAAAAAAAGTAAGTACACTTTCTTTTCCGTATGTTTTTTACTTGACAGCACACGATACAGTCTATTTTCAACAACTTAAATAATCAATCAACTCACTCTAGATTATTTATCTACTCTTCTGCATAGCAACAGAATACTGAAAATTCACTCTAAGAAAAACAAGTGAAATTGCTCTCAGTGAAGTACAACTAAGATTCAAAAACTGTCAACCACATCAGGACAGACACTGTACTGCACAGTGAAATAACTTCTGTTTAAGTTTTGACAATATCCTATTAATAATAAATATGTTTTATGCACTTGCTCGAGCTTAATACCAAAGGCCATGCTGTTCATTTTGATGCCAGAATACAGTCCCAAATTACAGCCCTTCACAACGTCCATTTCTTCATCTACTACAGCTAGAACTTCAAGAATTACCTCAGCAATGACTCTTACCAAAGATTCACTTACCAGACTGTCTGTTGAAGGCACTGGGAGGCTGCTGCTGTTGAATGCCAGGCAGGGTTCTCTTGCCCTGGACAGCGAGCTGGAGGTTTTCTGGTAAGGGCTGACCTCTAGCCAACATTTTGTATGCTAGAATCTGAGCCCGCAGCTGATGCAGCTGTGCAGGGCTGAAAGGGGAAGGTCCTCTGTTAGGCTGAGTCGTAACTTGTGGGTCCCCTGGTATAATGGGTCCTGGCTGACTGGGAGTCATCTGAGGTGGTGTTGGACCTCCTCCAGACATTGGACTGGACACATGCTCTGGTGCTCCGAGTGGAGATGGGTGTGGAGACATATAACCTAGAACCGGTAAAAGAATCATAAACTCACCTCTCTACTAGTTAAACCTAAATTCCATCCAATTTCTTTAACAGTACATAAAATACAAAAATGTGTCTCTCAGGTCAGATACCTGTAGTATTTTCTGCAAAGACAAAAGTGTAATCCGAAGTTCCCTGGGATATCAAGATAGCCTCAGGAGCTTCGTCTTTGGGAAGAACTACAGTTATTTAGTCCAACAATTCCTAAAATCAACAACTAACCTCATATTTGGAGTAAGACAAATTAAAATATTAAATACAATACAGACGTTTGGGGATATAGTACTGTTTACTAGAATTCTGGACAAATGTTTCTTTGTGGAACGCATGCAGTGAAGTCTGCCTAGTTTATGGCTTAATATTCTAAGTTTATTTTGACGCACACACATCAGGGAATAGCCATTCATTTCTACAGGCCCTCTTTGCCAACACTCACCCATACAGAAACAGAAATAAATGGTCTTCACTTTCTATACAACTGCTCATTAATTTATACAGGTTAAATGCTTGAGCCAGACAGAGAACGTTCAATACCTTTTTCCATCTCAGTGCTCAACAACTTGAAACATCAACTGCAAGCACAATAATCACCCTCTGAAGAAGTTGCTGAAGACAGTGTTATTCTATGAAGTTCCAGAAGACCTATCACAGTTTTGAAATGAACCGTGCTTGTATCTTATTACAGCACTTGAAAATGCAGTGGTTTTAATTTTGAATTTCAATTACACCGAATATGTATTTTCTATTGAGCTTCACAATGCACAACATATAGCTAGTTTTCTTTTTTTTTTGTCCACCAAGAGTGAAAAAGAGGTAATAATATTTACTCATTTCACACTGGTACTGTGGAACACAAATAATGTTCTTACGAATTGGAAAAGCCTAAAAAATTTTTTTTAAAAATCTAGAATCTTCTGGCTCATTTTCATATTCCATTTTAGTAAGCCACAGATCGTAACTCCAAAGTTCATGCTACAGTTCATGATTTTGTGACACTCAATCTACTCTTGTCCCTTTTCTCATGGGACTTTAAAGTGAAGCTACATCAATTTCATCTATACGTAGTACTGATCACAGAAGAAATTTTGCTCTCTCTTTAGTTTCACTATTCTTATTGACCCCTCAGTAAAGGCAATATAGGCAAAACCTCAAAGCAGTCTCAACTTCCTGGGACAACAGCAGCTGCAAGTCACTATAACTTATACCAGTGAAGAGATTAGAGTACCAAATAACTGAAATTTCTGCTCATCGATGCTGAGGTCTGGGGATGAAAATACAACAATTTAAAGGTTATAAATGTATGAGACAGAAAACAAGAGAGGATTTCTAAAAAAGGAAAATGAGATAGAAGGAGAGTAGGCAAAAATGTGTTTGTGATGGGAAAAAACCAGACAAAACAGAAACAGACCAAGTTCAACCTGAAGATGGTGACAGGAAAGGAAGATGATTCTGGTGAGAATAAGAAAAATTACACAGTTCAAGAGAAAAATGAGGAAGTGAGGGGAGAAGTTCAAGGAAAAGTTAAAATTACTGGAGCTATATACTAGTTCAATATAAAAATTGTTTATACATCCCTTGCTGGTGATAAAAGGTATACTATATGGTATACTAAAGGTATAAAAGATAAAAGTAACTGCAAGCTTACTCCACTTATTAATCTTCTTCCACTAACTTAGTTTTGTCTCTCTGTTATTTTAAGAAAAGAGGGGAAGCTACAAATCCCTCTTGCTGAGCATATAGCTTAAGAAAAACCCCCACCATACCACAACAAAACCAAAAATATACAACTGCACTACTGGTTTATACTATAAAATGGGGTTTATCCATTATTACATTTCTATATCTCAGAATTTACTTTAAATGGCACCTAATTGGAATTACACTGTTTTCTGAACTGCCTTTCAAAGAATGGTTTCTGTCCCTTCTCAACTTATAAATTCCTTAATGACTGACAGATTTCAGACCCAGGATCTTAAAACCCATCTGGACTATAAAAATTTAGAACAGTGATGTAAGATACTGAATACTTGTTTTCAGTTCTGAGAGTTCAAGCTGTAAGCCTGTGACTATGTTTTGCAAAGAGTAGTTTTCAGAAGCAGGTATTTTTTGATTGTTCCAGATATATATTTATTACTTACACTTTCTCCCTCAAAGTGGTCTGCATTAGGATTCTTAACAATTGGAAGCTATGCTTGACAAGAAGAAGAATGAAAACAAAACTCCCATAAAATGCGGCAGGAAAGAACAGAAACCTTCCAAACTTCTTGTAATGGGGTTAAAATGTGGCATTTACATAATGTAAATTTTGTGATGCTATATGGAAACTTTCCTTTAAAGTCTGAAAACTTTCATAAGATGACAGTGTGACAATAGATCCAGCCACAGGTCTGTTCTAATAAAGTATTTATACTACTCACTTTTCCTCCTTTCTTATTACATATACTCTAATATGGAGGAGCACGCATGCAAGAAGATCCACCAAAATTGAGTTTAACCACCATACAAGGACAATACATAAATCTATAGTTCTGAAAAACACAAGAGACTAGAAGTCACCCAACACCAGGAAAGGGAGGCCCAACAATCCTGCCTATCATTTAAAGCTGTAGTAACTTCTACACTTTGTCAGGTTTCTCCAGATCTTGTCTGAGTTCTGAAAACCTCCAATGATGGTGACTCTTAATCACTCTCATGATGCATTTCCTCTCCCTTAAATCCCATCAGAATTTCAACCCACACAATTTGAAGCCATTACTTTTCTACTTTTACTGTGCACCTTCAAGAAGATTCTTGTCTGTCTTCTCCATAAGCCTTCAACGGGTCACAGAAGAGGCTACGTGAGAAATCCTTCTCTAATTTTCTTAACTACATGGATAATCAGCAACACATTTCATGCCACTTTGGTATCAACTTGTTCAAATGAAATACATTACAGCGTGTCATAAACCATGTACATTCTTTATAGTATTAACATTGGAAGAAATCCTAGTTATAACACTCCACCAAAGCCAAGTATTATTGGAGGACAGACTGTACACAAAGTTTCTGCTTTAATTGCTTTTTATTTCAGTTCAGTTAACAGAAACAATAATGTCTTTCTTTTCTGTTGTAAGACTGAAAAAAGAGAGAGCTAAAAACTGAGACACCTTCTTCTCCACTTTTAGTACTATAATGAAACAGAAAAGAACACCTATCAATGAATTCTTAACCCTGGTAATGATACAGTAAGAATCAAAGTTTTAGCACTCCAAACACTGGAATGTTCAACAGAGGTTTTGAACCGCCACTAAAATGTACTAAGTCTTAAGCAATGCAAGTGTCTGAACATCACACAGGTCACATCTTTTTACCAAAACAAAAAGCAAGGGTATATTTGTACTCAAGAATTTGACTGTAAGGGAATTTTATGTTAGGAAGATACAGATAGAATTGAAGAAATACTAAACAATGACTTCAATCATCAATCGAAATTAGTTTAAAAAAATAAAAAGGAATCAAGTAAATCTCCGCAACACAGAGCAGGAAAGCATAATGTCTTGGAACAGAGTGGAAAATAAGTCCATGTTGGACTGAGGCTACAAACTTTCTCAAGGCAAGCAAAATACAAAATTTCCATCAGCAGTGTGGCCAGGGTTAACACCAGTTCTTGTGAAACTCCGAACAAAGAGAAAGAGAGGTCACATGTGCAAGTCATTTAAAACTAGGACTGTAGAATTAAAACTGTTGAGAGGTCTTACACTGGCACATAAATAAGGTGGCAGATCTTTTCTCATCTTTAAAAATGTGAAAGAATTCAGAAAAGGAAGTGCAACTAATTTAAGAACAGCAGGGATAATGAACATTGCCTGTGAACTGGCAGTATATTAGTGAATTCTGGAAGGTAAATGGTGTGTCTCTTTAAGACGTTCAACAAATTGTATGATTATTAAAAATAAATAAAGTCCCAGAATCCTGAATTCCTTCAGCCCTTATGTTTCCATTTACAAACAGCAAGCAAAGACAACCAAACAATTCAAACTGGTCTGCACTTCACTGCTGTATGACAGTAACATCATTTAATTTTTCCTAATCCCAGGAAAATACAGAAATTGTTTACTCCAGTCCATTTATATATTTTTATGAAGTCTTTTTAATGTAAATATCTTATTTAATATATTTGGCTTGTCTTTACAATTTCTCCCGTTTGCCTCAAAAGTCAAATCTAACCGTAACTTTAATCCTCTGGATAACTTTTTAACAATTTACAGTAAATTTCATACTTCTCCACCACAGTTCATTCACTGAGTCTGAAGACAGTTTCTAAACCAATTCAAAATCAGTAATGTGCAGAAAGCTTACTATTTAAACAGCTAAATATGAAGTTGGAGCAATGGATTGTCCATCCATTTAAACTAACATCAAAACAAACATATTAAGACTAAACAGGGACATCATTGTGCATAAATTCAAGAAAAGAAAATCTGTCACCAAAACTAGTCAGGAATGTTACCCTTTCTCCAATTTCCAGTCAGTGCGGAAGGAGTAACTGCTGAGGAGAAAGATACCAACTCATAGTATTCTTCCCCATAATTTAACATCAGATTTCTGAAAATCTTCCTTTTGCAGTATGCAAAAAGACATTCTTTCTACATGACTAGCATCTCATTGAGCATCAAGAGAAAAATAAACCCAGAAACTAAACAATAAAGCTGCGTAACTTAGTAATTATTCTTAGGTAAGAAATGCAAAAATCTCAGAACAGTAACCGCCATGCAAACAGTGAACAGACAGGTAAGTAAAATTATGAAGTTCTTGCAAATTTAGCTTTCAGATGTTTCTGATTTTTTCATCATTCATTTTAGCTCAAAAAGGGGCAGTTAGTTATTTCTTAACATAGACTGTAAGACTCATTACCTCCAAAATTCTGTATCAGCTTTCTCTTGTTCATTGACAACTGTATGCTTGATTTACATAAACCATACCTACAATCGCATGTGCAGTCTGCCAATTTATTTCTAATTTCTCACCCACATTTGTAAGCATGTATCTTGTAAAAAAATCTTGCTTTTGTACTCAGAGACAATCTTGCAAAACTTTCTTCTTTAAAAAAATTACTGAACAGAATTAAAATGACTGCTAATGGAACAATTAACATTTAAATTAAATCTCATTTTGTAATCACTTCCAATTGTAAACTGCATACAGAAGGACTACAGCCTATGGATTTGACACAATTGTTCCACTCATCTTTAAGAACTGAAGCATTTTATGAAAACTATCCATCTTGCCATTCTCAAAAAATTAAGGACATTATTTCCTACTCTAGTTTACCAGTTCTTCTCAGAATCTTGGAGCCTGTGAACAGGTAGATGTCTGTTAATATGGGACCACTACAGCTACAACAGTCTACCTAACTTGTCTAAAACAGACCAAAGACTCTTAACCTCAACAAACTTCTGCCTCGGGTATACAGAATAGATGAGAAAGACACCCAGTGCTGACTTAGCTTTCATATGTCACAAAACCTACCACAACTACTTGCGTAATCTTTGTTCCAAATTTTAATTATCTGCATTAAATAAGATGCAGATATTTAATACAGTCTGAATTCACCTAATGTAAATTTGCAGGTACCAAAATACACTGCCTCTCTTTTTTTCTTCCCCTTAAAGGCCCCATCTATTACAAGCCTTTCTCCTGTCTGGGAATGTGCAGAGTGATCAAGTCTCCTTTTAATTCTGTGTCAGAAAGAATAAAAAATGGAGTTTAAGATTCTCCAGTAAAAAACAAACACACTCTTTTCAGCACCTCTGCTTTGTATAATACAGTTTATACCACTACACAGCAAATTATTTTGCTCCCAGACTGCTGGCTGTGCTAAAATCTATGCTAGAAAAACAAGCACATTCTCCTGAGATTCTAATCAGCCTTTGTAATCAACTTGTTCATTATTTACCGCCAAAACTGTGTGCTATCTGTAAATTCTACCTGTACTGACTTTAAACTTTTTTTCAGATCACAAATACATTGAACAGCATTGAATCAAAATAAGACTTCTAAAAGATTAATTAGAAAAATCTAAAATTGGATGATCATCTTCTAGTTATAGACAAGTTTATAATCTGTCATTTAATTATCTTAATACAGTTAATTGATTTTTCCGGTATCTTCCTCTTAAATCACAGTATCATACATTAACAAGCCAAGGAACTTTTATAATTTACCAGCAGACAAGGTTTCCTGACAACTGTACAAATACTATGTCACACTTGTTGACATTTTAATGAAGGAATTTAGCTCATGATCTCCACAAAATTAACAGTAACTTTTTGGACTAGTGTATTACAGTAATACAATAATATTATATTTACATAATATGTAAAATAATAAATTTGTCAGACTAAAGGCTGACTTTATGCAATTCAAAAGGATTTGGACAAGCTCAAGAAGTGTGACTCTGTGAAACTCATGAGGTTTAACAAGTCTAAGGGCAAGGTCCTGAACAAGAGTTGAGGCAATCCCCAGCATCAACACAGGCTAGGGTATGTAGGGATTGAGAGCAGCCCTGCCAAGAAGGTCTTGGGGATACAGGTGGACAAGAAGCCTGACATGACCTGCCATCGTGTAGTCACAGCCCAGAGAGCCAAACGTGTCCTGGGCTGCATCCCAAGCAGCGTGGCCAGCAGGGTGAGGGAGGGGATCCTGCCCCTCTGCTCCTCTCTGGTGAGACCCCACCTGCAGTGCTGCATCCAGATCTGGGGTCCCCAGAGCAGGAAGGACATGGAGCAGCTGGAGACGACCCAGAGGAGGGCCACAAATGCTCAGAGGGCTGAAACACCTCTCCTGTGAGTACTGGCTGAGAGAGCTGGGGTTGTTCAACCTGACGAAGAGAAGGTGTCCAGGGAGACCTTATTTTGGCTTTTCAATACTTGAAACGGAGAGAGAAAGCTGCAAAGATACTTTTTAGAAGGACCTGTAGTGACAGGACAAGGGGGAATAGTTTTAGACAATAAATTCAGACTAGATGTAAGGAAGACTTTTTTTAATCAGGGTGGTGAAACACCGGCACAGGTTGCTCAGAGTGGTGGTAGATACCACATCATTGGAAACCTTCAGGGTCATTTTGAAGGCGGCACTGAACAACTCTGATCCAGTTGAAGATGTCCCTGCTCACTGCAAAAGAGTTGGACTGGATGACTCTTAAAGGTCCCCTTCCAACTCGAATCATACTATGCTCCTACATTTCTGTGATTTTTCCAGAAAACCATTCTTGATGGTCTGAATTACAGACAACACCATACAGAATTAAAAGACAGGCAATTTTTATTTTACCTACAACAATATTTAACTTATACATGGCCTATTCTGCCTATGCTTTCAAACTAATGGGAAAGTTTAGGGTGATCCATTTCCTGGAGTTTTGGACTTCTTCAGCTAGTTTCCCTCAAATGCTTGAAAAAGGTATTAATTAGTGCATATTTATCTACCTCAACTTGAGGACTACAAACAATAAGCCATGGAGAAAAACAAACCTCAAAATAATGAGGTGCAATTTCTATTTGACACTCACATTATCAAAAATTGTACACAACTGTCCACTGCTATCTCAACTATCAGACATCTACAAGGAAGTGAACCTTCTAGTAAGTCTTGGTTTCTACCATACCCAAACAAAGATTTTGTCCGGACTACAAGAATCACCAGGCATATTTCCACAGATTCTCAGAGAAGTCATACTGTCCTCTTGTCATAAGTGTGGTCATGGGTAAAATCACTCTCTTACCACACTGCGAGTTTCCACAAAATTTGCAAAAACACAAGTGTCCTACATGAATTCAATGTCATGGGAAATCAGACAGGAAATATCCAATAAACTGATAGGCTATGAAGAAACCTGGTTTTCTACCTTGGGAATGAGAAAAAGTACAAGGTTAGCAGATGCGACTTTGCCAAATAGGTATCAGAACAGACTCAAGTGCCACCAGCATTTTTGTGGAAAAGATAATTGTGTAAGAATAAAAAAATGGAGACAGAGAAGCAAAAAAAGCTAAAACAGTCCTCTATAATGACAAGAAAACTATATGAAACATTAAAATGTGAGGGGTTTTTTTTTGACCGTTTCTTTTAAAAGCCTGCTCCACATTAGAACTCTAGTCATCTCCATTTACATTTTAAGAGTTGCCAGCATACATGAAGAGAGCAGGGATCTGTAGTCTTTAGCCTGACCTTCAGCTGCTATGAATACAATCATCTTTCTGCAGAGCAAAGCAATCTGGAAATCTGACCTCACTCAGGAGAGAAAAGAAGAAAACAACTCAGGAACTACTTGTATTTGAAGCATTTACAACCTATGCTCCTGTACGTTCAGTACATAATGTTTGGATTTGTCCCATCTTCATCTTTAGGCTAGACACTCTGTTCATTTCATCACAAGCAAAAATGTCCCAAATAAAAAGACCAGCAAAACTTTTCTCTCAGATCATCATGCTTACATCTTGCTGAAATCAGTAAGAAAGTTTTACCTGATATAGAGCTTGTCTCTACAAGGTCAGTTCTATTTTACTTAACTGATATTGAAAGGTTTAATGGAAAAACATTACTTTTTAATTATCAAGGTCTCAGACTGGGATTCAGCTGACAAATTACAGTCTAGAGCTTCAGTCACATGCCACTGAAAAGTCACAAAGTCACAGGTGCTGATCTGCACCTGTCTTCTCCTTCCAGCATTTCTCTTAACCCATACAGTAAACGTGTAAATACATCAAACAAGGACCATCTCTTAGTAGAGCTGCACAACAGGTGTCACACCAAGAACCTAATTTCATTTGGGATTCTTCAGGTGTTGCTATAATGTAATGAACCATACAATATAGAAAGCCTGCTACTGAAGTTATTAATACAAGCAGGTGTTTCCAGTTAAATCTCCAACATATCAAGCTGCTCATAGAACGCATGTGCTTTTATGTTGCAAACTACAGGACACAATGAAGGCATGTAGCAATGTGTTAAGAAGAGTTTCTTAACTCTTCCAGCATAAGAAATATCGGAAAGAACTTTATCAGCACTTGACCAAACATTACAGACGGTAAAGAACGCTTCTCCAGGTTTACTTGGGTTCTTCTCTCTTATAATTTCTTCACCAAAGGATTAAAATAAATCATATTATAATGCATTTATATTTACAATAGCCACATAGAATAGGAAATAAGTTGGTGGGATTCTTTTTTTAGAGAACTCTGACAGACTTAGCCCAATTACTTGCCCTAGCCACAGACTTGAACCTATGCTTTTTTCCAAAACATGCCTGATGGACACTCCAGAAAGCAAAGGGGTCCAGTTATTTGCCTTGCCGTGTTTCAGCCCTTCTAAACAAAGCTGAAAGGAAGTAACTGGAAATCTGTTACATGGAACTACAGACTCTTTGTGGAACAAGAGGCCCCAAAATAATAAAGCATGCACAGTATGGATAAACCTTGGTTATGCTGGTCCATTGGACTCTGAGGTGGGCCCATTCCAGGGTGAGGAGGTCGCATACTCTTCATGGAGCCACAATGAACATCTTCAACCATTCCTTTTTCATGCAAGCCATCAACAGACTGTCAAAAGAAAATAAGTATTTATAAAGAGGTAGTATGTAAATCCACTATAAAAATCCAAAAGACTTTAAGTCAAGACCTAAACAAATACATGAAGAATAAAAACTTCTTTTAGCAGTCATTCAAAATAAAATCAGTGAGAACCTTTACCCTGGAATCAGATATCTGGGGAAGCACAGAACACCATTAGACCGCTGGTCCCCTCGGTTTCCTTTGTGCCTTTTTTTTTTTCTTCCTTATGAGCTGTTTGGCAATGGCAGGGAAGCAAACTGTCCAAATACAAACACACAAAGTGTACTGGCCTCATATTACAAAGCAGTGTAACACACACCAACTTATGAAAGTACAGCCTGTGGCTTGACTTGAGTTATTTTTAACCCAAACTTTGCCCTTTCAGTCACTGCTCTACTGGAATATCCCAAACATTGTTTCTCTTCCAAAACAAGGGTGACACTGCAGGAGGTAACCTCTTCTTTGCCAGCAAAAACAAGAACAGGCTGTCAAGAAAGGCAAACAATAATTGTGTTCCCTACAGCTCCTGTCACTTCATTCTCAAAAACTACAGTTCCCTTGGTACTTCAAATGCAAAACAGATCCAAGTGCTCTCTTAAGAGAGCAAAGAGAAGATAACTTGGGGTCTGAAAAACATGCTGAAGGCATTCTGGGCACTGAGAAAGGCTCCATAAAGCAAAACTAAAGGACTCTGAGTGAAAGAAAGGGAAAAGTAAAATCAGAAGGAAGATGTCCTAAAAAATAATTAAGTTCCACCTGAAAGCAAAAATTACATCATATCCTCAACTAGGGAATAAATTAAGCTCATTAATTTCCACCTTGGAGCTCTGTAAGGCTTTGTATTAGGAAGGAAGAGACTGGCATCACTTTCTTAGCCTCTCTCTACAGAAATACGCAGCTCAGCCCCTCTCTAACACATGCACGCATGCACACTAAATGCTGTTTTTGCAAATCCTACTGTGAATGGAGACCCTGTGGTCTGTTTTATCTAAATGCACGCTACGTAATGAGAATTCTTTTTAGACAGAGACTTAAGCTAATTAAAACAGTGGGCAAGAAGCTATATCAGCACACAGAAAAAAGTCTCACATTTCTTATTTTTGAGTGGTACGCTGCACATTACTCAATTTAAACAGAACTAAACAAAGATCACCCTTTCTACAAAAGAATAAATAATTAGACATTTTGATTTGTAAACCCCTCATATAAATGTTCTATTTTCCACTGCAATCATCAGATTTGAGTGAAAGGACTCTTAAACACACAGATTTTTTTGGTTTTGTTGTTTATCAACATTTTTGAAGAATTTCACTATCATTTTTCCTTATTAGAAGCTTGGGTTAAAAAGAGGAAAGTCATAGAAACGGAAAAGTAAAATGGGTTTTTCATGTCTCACCAAATCATTTAGTTGTCATGACAGTATAAAAATATTTGTGAAAAGAAACTGTATCAGAAAAATACCCACTACTCAAGAAGCAATTTTTGATTACAAGAACTTGAAGAAGAAATGTAGACAGAGATGACTGACACAGTAAAAATAGTTCCACTCTGCTAACCAGTAAATCCCAGTGCCCTTTTCTGAGACATGCAGATCCTTCCCTCTCTCTTCGCCCCTTGTTACAAAGATAACCAACACAGAATAGAACACTCGCTTCACGTTCTGCCTGCATGAGCCAGGTACTACAGAAACCAAAACAACTGTAAAGCTGGATCTATTCTTATTTTGCCTGTGTATGGTTGAGGACTAAATCTTTAGGGCTGACAAGAGGATGAGACTGGCAGGAAACTTGATCTGATTTCCAGAAGAGAAAGTTGTATAGCTGTACACATTTGTGTGTAACTGCGGAGATGGGTTTCACTGCACTAATATGTGGCAACCGTGAAACCTCTGGGAATGCAGGCAGCTCGTATGGGACTAAGATGGAATGCAGCATGCGTACATCAGAAGTACCAGCATACAGAGGGTGAGGAAACAAGTTGCTTGTTAACAAACACCAGCAGTGAAGAGAAAAGTATGTGGTCTTTCATAAAGGAAATTTAAAAAAAATTAAAAAATAAAACAGTAACAGAGAGAGGTTAAGACATGACCATACAAGAAAACATCAGTTCAAAGCATGCTTCTGTGGAAATAATTGATTCAAAAGAACAAGTTTGTGTACAGAAAGTATTATTTAAAAACACACACATACAAACAACTGTAACAAACTGAAATGCTTTAAGTCTAATGGGAGACTAAATAAATAGCAAAAAAGGGGTTTGCTTCTGTGTGTTTGCAAAACTTGTGCTGTGAAAAAAATGAAAACTAAATTCATTAGAACTCATCAATCAGCTTTTTATTAGCAAAAACACAACAGATGAAGATGGCATAAACTTCTTTGAAGCCAAAATTAGTTTCAATGATCATACTATTGCTAATGTGTGCAGAGACTGGTATTTCCAAGAATGTATTTCATCTACAAGTACCTCTAGTGGCTAAGGTAAAAACTTATAAAATATGGAGACAATTCAGCAGAGGAGAGCAGGGGACTACAAGAACTGAAAACCAGTTATTTTTCATAGCTTTTTCATATCACTGTACAGTTACAGAGCCAGATAAATCCAAATCTATGCAACAGGTTAAAAATTACAGAAGAGATCTTATACACAATGTAATTTCTGCAAATTCTTCAATCCTCTATAAATTAACGCCATCTTCCACAATGACATTGTTGAGATAAGAAAGTAACTTGTACTACCAATAAAGCACTGCAAGCACACTGCAGTACTTTTTTAATTTTAGTCTTCTAATTGACAGAATGGAAGGGAAACAGGAAGTTGAGACATAATCAACTTGAATAGAAATTACTATTTTGATTGGTCCCCATAAGTAAGGACAAGTATGGAACAGGCCATATAAATAATGCTTCTGAAGAAAGGTATGAACTTTAACTGTATGCTAGCACATACCTATAGACTTGACAAACATACAGACTTACATAATGTCTAATGCGCAAGGAACTTGTGCCTACAGTGCTTTTACTCTGAATTCAGCAACTAACGTCTTCTCACAGACACATCACAGTCTGACCTATTTTCAGGTAAACTGTCACATTAGGGTATCTGGGGTTTGTTTCAACCCATCTTCTTAAAGAAACAACCAAGCAAAAAAACCTCAACAACCCAGCCTTAAAAATCAAATACTAAGATTGAGTACCAGACTAGTTTTCCTAAAGATCATGCATCCTCTGAAACAACAAAATTACACAGACCAAACAGCAGTGTGTTGTCACGTACCTGCCACATAACTACGCAGCATAACTGAACACACCCCTGATGGACTACCAGTCTGACTGTGGTTTTTACAGTTGGAAATTGGCCACAAATTCCATAAACCCCTAACAAATCACTAAATAAACATTTTGCATGAGTTCTCTGTTGATTTTTCGAGGTTGACAATACTTCCTTTCTTTCTTTACTAATGTAGACACAAACAACAAAAATAATGCAGGGAACATGCCTGCTGATATTACATGCTGTTACCTCCAGGACCACGACATAACTTTTATGATTCTCAGATTGTCTAATGTGCATAGATCTGTTACCCAATAATATCTGAAATGGGAAACCATCAGTCTTCAGTTTTAATGGAACACCTGAGCAACAACTAACATATTTAGTAAAAACCACATTTGTGAAGAAATTTTTCTCTCCCTCACTTTTTATCTCACTCACCAAAACCAGTAATATTGCCCATGACACCATATTAATTATTCCACAATCAGCAATCTTTTACAGTACACTCCATTACAAATTCGCAAAAGAAGTGATTATGCATCATGTTGCAATTAAATGGAAGAGAAAATAAATCAAGAGTTTACAGTACTCTATCCATCCCTCAAGTGAGAACCATGCAAACTAACAAGCTATAGTATTGTAATAACCAAGAGTTAAGCAGTTAAAATCATGTAGTCCGGCTAGTGTGTAAGAGGATACGAAAGGCTGTATCACAAGAATCACAGAATGGCTTGGGCTGGAAGGGACCTCAAAGACCATCAAGTTCCAATGCCCCCTGCAGTGGACAGCGATCCCTTACTCTAGACCAAGTTGCTCAAAGTCACTTCCAAACTCACCTTCCTCTGATGGGACAACTCTGGGCAACCTGTTCCAGTGACTCACCACCCTCACAGTCAAGAAGTTCTTCCTAATATCTAATCTAAACATACTCTCAGTTTGAAACCATTCCCCCTTGTCCTGAAATCACATGCTCTTGTAAAAAGTCTCTCTCCATGTTTCTCATAGGCTCACTTCAGATACTGGAAGGCTGCAATTAGGTCACTCCAAAGCCTTCTCTTCTCCAAGTTAAACAAAACCAATTCTCTCAGCCCTTCCTCATAAGAAAAGTGTTTCATCCTTCTGTCATTCTGGTGGCTTTCTCTGGACTTGTTCCACAAGTCCATGTCCCTCCTGCTCTGTGGACCCCAGAGCTGGATGCAGCACTGCAGGTGGGGTCTCACCAGAGAGGAGCAGAGGGGCAGACTCCCCTCCCTGTCCCTGCTGGCCACGCTGCTTTGGATGCAGCCCAGGACACGTTTGGCTTTTTGGGCTGTGGGTGCACATGGCTGGGTCATGTCCAGCCTCTCCTCCAGCAGCACCCCCAAGTCCTTCTGGGCAGGGCTACTCTCCATCTGTTCATGCCCAGCACCGGGGGTTATCCTGACCCAGGTGCAGCACCTGGCACTTAGTCTTGTTAAACCTCCTGAGATTCCCATGGACCCACTGCTCAAGCCTGTCCAGGTCCCTCTGGATGGCATCCCATCCTTCAGGTGTGGCAACTGCACCACTCACCTTGGTGTCATCTGCAAATCTGTTCTATCCCTTTGTCTATGTCATTAATGAAGGTATTAAATAACACCAGTACCAATACCAGTACCACTTGCTGCTGGTGTCCATCCAGACTCTGAGATGTTGACCACTACCCTCCATATGAGACTGTCCAACCACTTTCTTATCCATCTAACAGCTTGCTCATCAAACCCATCCCTCTCCAATTTAGAGAGAAGGGTCATGTGGGAGACTTTGTCGAAGGCTTTATTAGTTCAGAGTAAAACCATGGAACCTTCTTCTGCCTCCAGAAGAGCTTTTATATGGATGCAGAGGAAAAGTAAGTTTAGGGCAAGCAAGGCAGCAATGTTTTCTTTTAATATCTTCCAAGTATTTTTTCTCACAAGACTCTCTCAGGCTGTTAAGGTTTGTCCATTTAGCAGTTGTCCTGACAGACTTCTTAAGAATTTCTCCTTAAACGCAGCTGTGATACATCCAAGATACACTTCCGTAAAAATTGGAACTCTAAGTATTTTCCTGGAAATTTAGTTGGTACTCAAACTAGTAAGAAAGGCAGTTATGTACTGCTTCTGTCAAAACTTCATTATGTAAATTAATACTAAATGTTCCTGTGGAAGTATTTTCTGATTACTAAGTGAATATATAGTCTTTAATTTTCATAATAATGGTTGTTAAGTAAACATATGTTAGGAATTATGATTTATTAATATCAATTTATTTCAATCAGTGTTTTAGCTAGTGATTGACCCTCTCTATTTTTTAGAACTTTATGCAGTATTGTTTGTAAGCTAGTCAAACATCCAACACAGAATAAAGTTGTTTAACTACTTAAGTTTGTTAATTTTAAAAGTGAGAACCACATCCCATTGCATACATGGGATATGTACTCCACAAGCAATTGTGTAACTGGGACACTTTTGGTGCAATCTCTCATTTTTACTGCATTTCATTAGGAAAGAAAAAACCATTATGTCATGGCTTGAAAATCAAACTATTTTACACAGCCTTAAGCAGAAAGAAAAAATTTATTTTGTCCAGCTGTAAGCAGCTGATCAGTTTTTTAATTACACTGAACAATACTCAAGTAGTATCTGCAAAATAATCTAGAAGCACCCTTCCACAGTATTTCTTGAACAGACCCTTCCATCAGTTATCACAATATTTACAGTATCACATTATTTCTGGGGTTGCACAGAAAAACAGACCCAAAAACTCATCCAGGCTAAAAAATTAACCAAGATTTTATTTTGTTTTTTCTTTTTTTCATCTGTATCAGCTCAACAGACCCATTTCTAGCTTAATCATACACACACAAAGATATGCTGGAACCTGTGAGATGGAAACCTAGAGGGCAGCACGGCTGTCTGCTACTAAAATAAAAAACTTATGGAATAGTCTTTATTCCATTATCAGAATCAAGGTACAGAAAAGGGAGAATAATTTACTGTAACTATACTGACTGATAATCTTTCAATTGGCTATGCAGACTCTTCATGGTGCATTTTTCTCAACATTTCAATGCCACCTGAATGGGAGGATTTCTACTCTGGCTCACAGAACTTTGTGAGATGCTTTCTGCAGTCTCTGAAAGAACTTTGTGGGATGACATTTTTCAGTTTGTTTCTAATCATAATATAGGATTAAATGGCTGATATAACAGGATATCTATTGGTTAAAAACATAATGTGTGTAGCATTCAGCCATCCTATGGAAAATTCCTGGTGCCACCCTCTTCTTCTGCCGGTAGAAGTAAAATAGAAAGAAATGAGAGAACTGAAGCACGTAAGAACCCTGGTTATGAAGTTTGGAGACAGAGTTCTGAAAAGCTGGGCTGTAACTGACCCAACAAAGAAATGCCAATTGCAAATGTCTAATCTGGTTAATAGCTGAATACAATACTCCAAGATTCAAATGTAAAGGTTATAGTTACTGCATCTACTGACCTCTCAGAGATTACAACAGGTCAGAAAAATGGGCAGCTGGATCACGGCCTCCTTCACTTCAACTATCTTTGTGCTATTAAAAATATTTTAGTTACCACTGTGTCTCTATTGACTGGACATTTTTTTTAATGAATGAAACTGATCCATACATGAAAATGACAATGTGAAGAAGATGTCAGTTAATGAGGAAAATTAAAACGTGTTTATATTATTTTAAAACTATTTTTATTATAATTTTTTCTCTACGCACATATTACAATTCCAAGTGGAATCAACAGAAGCTACTGAAATATTTTCAGTATCATGGCTCTGTAAGCTGCTACTACATATTTCTGACTAGAATATCAGTGTAATGGAAACTATTCTAAGCTCTAAATCTCTGGTATACAACCAAATAATGACAACACATGAAGAGATTGTTCTCACAAACGAATTTCCACACAGGCAAGTATTTCCTCAAAGCAAAAAACATTAATGACAGTCTAAGCACATATGTAATTTTAAGTGTCTAACAGTCACTACCAAAGTGCAGTTATTCACAAGTTCTACATAGCATGTTTCACATTCCTTTGTAAGACCGAGTCTTTATAAAATAACTTTAAAGCATTTTCAGTACGGAAGAGTGAACAAATTTGTAACACAAATCCTTTAAGTTGGATTAAGTTTGCCTTTCTTTTAAAAAAAGAACAACAATTTCATGCAAAACTAAAAACCACCCCAGAAAAAACCCACATGGTATGTCCAAACAGACAAGAAGGAAAAGAAAAAAAAGGGAAAAAGGTGGTTAGAATGGTGTGCCTCAGGGTTTTAACATTATCATTCTTTTCCCTAGTAATGCCTGTCTTACTGAAAAGTAGAATTTACAAATAAAGATTTGCAAACTACTAACTCTACAGTTCAAAGTAGTCTGCTGAGAACAAGGAAACTGTGTTTGATATATGAATAATATTTAGTAATGAAGAAAGAAGTGTAGCTGAAGTTTAGCAGGTGATACATCATGTGTAGGTTAAGCAGGTCTAAACATAGTTTAAGTAGGTTTTTTTTAATCAGTGGAGGGAACTCTTAGGGAAAAGGTTCACTAGTAACAAACTATTACCTTATGCATTTGATGCATGCCTTCCTGTGGATAATCAGTAGGCCCCATTGTCGGCATTGGATGTGGGACACTAGGAGGACCAGGACTTGGCCCCATCATGCTGTGAACAGAGCTAGGAGATGGCCCTGGTCCTGGGCTAGGTCCTAGAATCGGTCCCGGTGAAGGTCCTGGCCCAGGGGAAGGACCAGGATGAGGCATGGCGCCAGGGTCTGTAGGCGTGGACATCTATTTTCTGTCTCCTTTTCAATTAGCAGAGCAGCTCTAATAACAAAAACAAAACAAAACAAAAACAAAACCACAATTTCTATGTGATATTAGGGGCATTGAAAAAAAATATAGTAAAATCTGGCAATTGTCACACACACACACACACACACACACACACACATATACATACAAGTTGTCATTAGCAGAAAATGCTTACATGATCCTTAATGATACCCATTAGCTTGATCATCCTTCTAAAGACTCACTAGAAGGATAAGGAAACTGGTCATTCCACCCATTTCTGGATGTTTGTATGTTACTCACAGGACAAAGCAGATGATAGGCTATGAGAAACATCTACCAGAAACAACAGCAGTTGAACTGACTTGCTATCACCAGACGTATCATGTGGTGTCAAGCACAGCACAGCAGTACTAAAAGCATGAAAGATAGCTGGGCATCTCTGTAACCAATGTGCTAAAAACCCTCTCCCTAAACAACTACAACTAGTCTGAAATTTGTATTTATAAAATTCATGGTAATGCAGTGAAACAAGCATAAAAAATATTATTAAGACTATTTTCAGAACTTTTCTTTCATTTGCCCAAGAGTGCTGAGACCCACATGGAGCCAGCAGCCTGCCCTGAAGTGGCTGACTGGGTACAGACAGAGGCAGTAGTGACAGCAACAGGTTTGAACACGGCCTGACTGCCCCCAGCCACCCCTTGCCAAAGCCAGCAACTCAGCTGCGAAGCCATGGACCACTGCAAGCAGGACTGGAGCCAGGGAACAACAGTAGAGTGCTGACACTCACGTGGAACCAGCAGCTTGCCCTAGAGCATCTGACTCAGAGTGAGGGGAGCCTGCAAGGATGGTGGCTGCTCCTGCTTTCTCGTAAGGGGTCCGAGGTAGCGAAAATGACCAAGGGACAGTGGCAGGGCTACCCTCTGACCATCTGGGAGCAGGCAACAGAGGCAACAAAAAGACCCAGAAGTTGGTAAAGGAGGGCACAACCTTACTAGTGTATGCTCCCTCAGGTATAGTTTTGACATGCCACAGAGCTTACTCCCCCTCAAGTCACTGTACCAGCCATGTCAGAAGACTCCAGCCAGACAGACCATCTGATGGTAGATGTAGCTCTTCAGGACTCAGGTTGCCAGGAGTGCCTAATGCCTCTCCATAAAGCTGGGGCTGAGCATCATTCCTGTCACAGAAGTTGTGTGTAAATGAGCTGTCACCATGTTAAGCCACGGGATGAAGTGAACAGTCTGTGCAGTACTCATGACAATGAGTGAGAGATTGTCAAGCTATATCCAGAGAGTCTCAGGAGCCTCAAACTCCACTGAAGATAAGATGGCAGGTGGACTCAGAACCCTATCAAGCAGTAAGAGAGAGGTCTCTTGAACGTGAATGCTGGAAGCTGGTCACTGCCCACACCAGGCGAACACTCTTCCTGAAAACGACAAGTAGGACTGATACCTTTTGCAGCAGGTATGAGGCCCTGGAACTGGATGGACAGTCAACTGATGAGGTAGACAAAGGCCTCTCTGGGATGGACGAGCCACCTAGGGCAAGACAGTCTACCATCCTTATAATGACCATCCCTGTCAACTAAAAGAGAAGGGTAGTTGACATAGGTGACTCCCTTCTAAGGGGAATTGAGGGCCTGCTATGCAGACCAGACCCAACCCACAGTGAAGTCTGCTGCCTCCCAGCGGCACATGGCTCCAAACTGGTGTCATCAGTAGCATCTGCTTTTTTTTTTTTTCATGGCATGGCCTATACAATAGCTGGTCTACTGATCCCTGAAGGGATGCACCTTTCTCAGAGCGGAAACAGGGTTCCACCACAAGAGCTAGCAGGGCTCATTGATAGGGCTTTAAACTAGACTGGAAGGCAGGAAGGGACAAAGCCAGGCTTGACATGGGCTTATCCCATTGATAAGCAATGGGATGGCACACCAAAACTTGAGGAACGGAGTCCTATTCCAATCACTCAACCTGCTCCGTGACAAATGTTGGTTACATGAGCAAGCGGAAGATCTGGCCCAGTCCCAGAGATATGACATCACTAGCATAAATGAAACTCAGTGGGATGAGTCCTGTGACTGGTGTGCCATTATGGATGCTTACAGGCTCTCCAGAAGCGACAGGCAGGGCGGACAAAGCAGGGGTGTAGGTAGCACTGTTTACAGTGGAGGGACTAGAATGTATGGAGCTTACAACTGGCAATGGCAGGGTTGAGGCCCTCTGGTTAGGATTAAGGGAAGAACAAATAATGTGGATATCACTGTGGGAGTCTACTGTAGGCAGAACAATGACACCAATCCTTCAAGGAACCAAGGGACACCTTCAAATTTGTCCTTATGGGGTACTTCAACCTGCCAGATGTTAACTGGGGACACCACACAGCCTGCACCATCAAGTCCAGAAGATTCTTGAAACACCTGGATGCTACTCCATGGCTCAGGTACTAAGGGAGCTGACTAGGAAGGATGCTCTCTTGGATTTCATGCTTATTAACAGAGGGTCTCATGATCGACATGGTGATTGGCAGCCTTCTTGGCCTCAATGACCACAAAATAATTAAGCTTAAAATCTCTGACAAAAGGAAAAGAGGCAGCAAAACCTCAATGCCGGACATGAGAGCAAACTTCAGGCTGCTCAAGGAACTAATGAGGAAGGTCCCCTGGGAAAATGCTTTTGAAGATACTGGGATCCATCCGCGCTGGTCACTTTTGATGTACCATCTCCTAAGGGCACAGGAACAGGCAATTCCTAAATGTCAGAAGCCAAGCAGGTGAGGCAGAAGGCAGCTAGGCTGAGCAGGGATCTTCTTTGGGACGTAGAGGCAAAACAGGAAGGTGTATGCTCAGTGGAAGCAATGTCAGGTGATATGGGAAGAATACAGAGATGCTGCTCAACACCTTGGGGAGAAAATCTATGTGGCCAAAGCTCAACTGGAATTGAAGCTGGCCAGAATTGAGGGGGACAATAAAAAGAAGGGTTTAAAATGCAGTAATAGCAAAAGACAGTGCAGAAATAGAATCATCCTGTTACAGGATGAGGATGGTCACCTCACAAACAGCAACAGGGACAAGGCTGAGATGTTTAAAACTTTCTCTGCCTCTGTCCTCAATGCTGGTGATGGACTAAGGGGGGTGCCACTGCCCTGAGCTGGAGGACTGTGGCTGTGACAATGATCAACTCCCAGCTGATCCTGAACTTGTGTTCAGCTGATCCTGATCTGCTACTCCAACTGGATCCCTGTAAGTCTACAGGGCCTGAGAGAATGCATCTGAGAATCCTCTAAGAGCTGGCTGATGTCATCACGAGGTCTCACTCAATTATTTTTGAACGGTCTTGGGAATCTGGAAAGGTTGCAGTTGACGGAAAGCTGGCCCACATCCCAAGTTTCCAGAAGGGCAAGAAGGATGGCCCTGAAAACTACAGGCCTCTCAGTCTCACTTCAGTGACTGGCAAAATTAAGATTATTCTGGGAGGTACTGAAAAACACCTGAAGGACAAGGCAGTTAGCCAGCACAGGTTCATGAGGGAGAAGTCCTGCATATCAAACTAACTTATGTAAGTTGATCAAGGGAAGGCAGTTAACGCAATCCTTTAAGATTTCTGTAAAGGTTTTTTTACTGTCTTTCACAGTATCCTTCTGGACAAATGTCCAGCACGCAGCTGGATAAACACATCACGCCATGGGTGAGCAACTGGTTGATGGGACAGGCACAAAGGGTTATAGTGAATGGGCTGACATCAGACTGGTGACCTGTCAACAGTAGGGTTCCAGAAAGCGACACTTAAGGCCAGTGCTCCTCAACAAAGAACCACAGAATGGTTTGAGTTGGAAAGGACCTTGAAGATCATCTAGTTCCAATGCCCCTGCCATGGGCAGGTACACCTTTCACTAGATCAGGTTCTTCACAGCCCAGTTCAACCAGGTCTCTAACACTTCCAGGGATGGAAATCTACAACTTCTCTGGGCAGCCTGTGCTAGTGCTTCACCACACCCACGATAAAGAAATTCTTCCCAACAGCTGATCTAAACATGCCCTCTTTAAGTTTAAAACCAGTGCTCCTTGTCCCATCACTATCTGCCCGTATGAAAAGTGCCTCTCCCTCGTTTTTATAAGACCCCTTCAGGTATTAGAAGGCCACAATGAGGTTTCCCTGAAATATTCTCTTCTCCATGCTGAACAACCCCTGCTCTTTCAGCCTGTCTTCATAACAGAGGCGCTCTATCTATCTGTCTTTAACTTCGTGGCCATCTTCTAGACCTACTCCGAAAGGTCCTAGTTTTCTTGTGCTGAGGACCCCAGGCCTGGACACAACACTCCAGGTAGGGTCTCATGAGGGCAGAGCAGACGGGGAGAATCACCTCCCTTGTTCTGCTGGGCACGCTGCTTTCAATGCAGCTCAGGATGCAGTTGGCCTTCTGCAAGTACACATTGCCAACTTATTTTCATAAAGGACTTGGCTCTAGAACTTGAATGAATACTAAGTTTGCAGATGATACAAAACTGGGAGGAGCTGCTGACTTCCTCAAAGGCGAAGAGGCCCTGCAGTGAGACCCGAGCAATCACCAACCACATGAAGCTTGACAAACACATTTGCCAAATTCTGCAGCTGAGATGGGGCAACCCTGGATGTACAAACAGACTAGGGAATGAGATGCTGGAAAGCAGCACTGCGAAAAGGGACCCGGCGGTCCTGGTCACGAGGTCCTGAACATGAGTCAGCAGTGCCCTGGCAGCCAGGAGGGCCAACCACGTCCTGGGGGCATCAGGCCCAGCACTGCCAGCTGGGCAAGGGCAGGGATTGTCCCGCTCTGCTCTGCACTGGGGAGGCCTCACCTCGAGTGCTGGGGGCAGTTTTGGGTGCCACAATATAAGAGAGATATAAAGTCATTATAGAGCGTCCAAAAGAAGGCCACAAAGATGGTGAAGGGCCTAAATGGGAAGCCACAAGGAGCAGCTGAGGTCACTTGGCTCGTTTGGCCTGGAGAAGAAGATACTGAGGGGAGATCTCATTCCAGTCTGCAACTTCTTCACAAGGGGAAGAGGATGGGCAGACACTGGTCTCTTCTCTGTGGTGACCAGTGACAAGACCTAAGAGAATGGCCTGAAGCTGTGTCACGGGAGTTTTAGGTTGAATATTAGGAAAAGTTTCTTCATCCAGAGGGTGATTGGGCACTGCAACAGGCTCCCCAGGCAAGTGGTCACAGCACCAGCCTGACAGAGTTCAAGATGCATTTGGACAACACTCTTTGGCAGATGGTGTAATTAGATGGTGTAACAGGGGTATCCTGTGCAGGGCCAAGAGTTGGACTCAATGATCCTTGTGGGTGACTTCCAGCTCAGGATATTCTGTGATTCTATGACTTGATACCTTGGGATCCTGTTTCCTTGCCAGATAAAACACAGAGATGCCTATGAAGCTTCTTAGTTCAAAACACTACAGTCACTCATTAGTCCTCTACAACCCCACAACACAACCACAAAAGGAACCAAGTTATCAAATTTTCACAACTGCAAACACCATGCCATAGCTCCCTCTAAGAGGCCTACTGTTTGGCTGTATGGAGGACAACACACATTTCCACACAACAAGTAATTCTTACATGAGTCAATCACTACATTGCAAAATCCAAGACTGACAGTCTCACAGTTGAGACGCTCTGTGCATTTTAAGTGAAATTCAATCCATTTAACACAGCAGATACCTAGCACCACTATCCAGGAAGATGTATAAAGAGCCACAACACAATCAATTACAAAACTACTATCAGAATACAGTATATATATCCCAAAATATTTCACAAAAGATATCTACCTACACCTATCCATTAAAATAGGTATCAAAATCTTCTCCTCTATTCACCTACTCACCCTATTTCAAATTCAACTTGTAGTTACCCTAAAAACTGGCTCTAGTCTCAGCTCCATTAGTACACTGCCATTTACAAATACACTTAACATCTCCTGTATGCAAATTTGAAAAATTTGAAATTCTTTTTAAGGGATAGCAAGTGCCCAGACTGTGAAAAACAGTAACTACCAGAGGTGAATATTTGCACCACTTACACCAAATCAAATGCCTTCATCATCTTTCTTTGAGAGAAGATAAACTTACCCAAATTCATGTACTTGTGAATTGCCTTAAACAGATTTCTGTTTAGAGATTTTGTATGTCAAAAAACGTGGGAAAAAAAAAAAAGAAGTTATAAAAGCTGTATCAGGGAGCATAAAGTATTGGAAAGTGCAAGTAATAAATCTGATCCAAAGACTGCCACAAATATAAAGACAAAGCAATTTTTTCTGGCAATAGCAGTCCACAGAATTTAAAAACCAGCCACTGCCCCAAAACAGAACACGGTATGGCCCTCCCAACTAAGGATCTCTTCACAGAATGGACCTGTTAAAAAGTTTATGATTTGACATGCTTCAAAAATATCTTGGTTTATATTTATTAAGTCTGAGATTGTATTAAAAAAAAAAAAAACTAACACAGAAATTAGGCACCCTGCTCCCATTAAAATTTAGTAAAAGCTAGATACCTAATTTCTTTAGGCCCTTATCCAAGTCTTATTAAAATTAAAACAAAAACCTACAAAAAGACAACAGGTGCACAATGGCCAAGCTCCATGCAGCTAACTTTGGTATTGGTTTGGCTAAATTCTGGTGCCTGCAATGAAAAAAACAGTATGAAGGCAACTCCCTGCCAAAGTCAGTGTTGACCTATTTCTTTGGAATGCTTTTTAATGAGTAGTGCCTGTTAGAATTACAAAGGAAGGGTGAACGAGAGGCAAAGAAAAAAGTAAATATTTCCATGAGATTCCAAAGACTACAGTAAAATGAAAAAAAAAAATCTAATTGTTTGAAATGACAAGGCTGTTGGCTCTGATTCACAAACGCATGACATATTGTTTAATTGTTTCTCAAGTCTCCAGTCTTACAATTTCAAAACATTCACTGGAGTAGTGTTATTTATTCACATGACTGCCAATAGGATGTATTTTTCTTGAACTGTAATCCCTTACCACCTCTTAGATTTATTTACATCAACATGACCAAATCTATTTTGTGAACAGCCCCAAATGGAACTACTGACAACTGAATTAGCTGTGGTGAATCACGTGGTTCTTCTTGTGGTCTCAGAGAATTTCTCCACCTCTGCTGGACACAACCAGAGCTACGACAGGGAATTAAAAAAGGCATCTATCAACTGTCATGGCAACTTTAGCTAGATCCAAATACAAAGAAGAGCCACAAAACCAAGAGCTGAAGATTAGGAGAGACTTAGGATCTCTGCTCAACTATTTCTAGATCAAATGGTGTAGGACAGTGAATATCTACACTGCAAAGAACCTGAAATAACAGTCCCTAAGCATAAATGTTTCTGCACTATCATTTTATATGCACCTAGAAAGTTTTGTAGATGTAACTAATTCACCATACAATAGTGTCTCCATTAGTTCAATGTTTCTATTACTCATATTTTGGTATAAACCTGCTAAAAACCCAAAGGTTAACAAAGGCATAGATTTTTTTTCACAAGGAAATAATAGCAGATCACAAACGAAAACACAGCAGGTAACAAACCATTTGCATTACTTTGGAATTCAAGACCAGCTGTACACTCAAAAAGATCCAGGGATTACAGACTGCTCTGACAGGGCACACACTGAGTTTAGGAACAGATGGAACAGTAAGTATTTATAATTCTTCTAGCTAGTTCCCTTCATCATCCAATGTAACTTCTGCCTTTCCTCTCAAGTTAAACTGAACCTCAGCCAGGATATTTTGGCCAGATCCCCTGCCTTGGATGTAGTAGAAAGTAAGGAAACTGTACCACTTAGATCTGTGGACCCACACAACAGCCACATAATATACTGCAAAGCTGACTGCAACTTTGTCTTCACAGAAAAATAGTTACAGTCTACTTCTCCCCACAAATTTCCAACTGAAGTTCACAGGTGACTTTGAAAAGATAAATTTGAACCCGTTATACACTACAGTTAAAGGAGTTATCTTTATTATACTACCACAGAAGGTATGAAATTATATGGTCAGTGATTTGTATTACTTGTATCACCTGCCAACCATAATCAAATTAATATGCTTAAAGCAGAAGAGATGGTTAGTAATGACAGCAGCTCAGCATCATTAAATAACTTATGATACTTAGAAGCAAATCAGTATTTTGTATTGTACAACCTCACAGGACACTCTGCATTGCCTTCTATCATGATTTAACTACTGTCATTTGATTAGACAATTATTCAATCAATAAGCAGGTTGACATGAAACAAAAAAATCAGTGAAAATAGTAAAATCTTCAAATAATATATACCGGAGTATTCTTTTCACGTAAGAGAAGCCAAACAGACTAACAGCTGCGATGCTGTCTTTGCTTACTCACGTTCGCAACATCAGTGTAACCTGAAAACCTTATGCAAGGGAATTTGTAGTTTAAAATACAAACAACAGAACGAGAAATGCTGAACCTTAATTACTTCTCCAGACACTTGGGCCAGAGAAAAAAAACCTCTGGACACTGCTTTAGCTGCATGTCTAGCTCTCTATCAGAAACTGTTGCTGCCACCCCAGCAGAGCTCACAAAATGGGTGGGGTACATACACCAGACACTTCAGTGTGGAGTCATGTGGTATATAATCCATTTTCACATGCAGAGACAGTTCACCTTATGATGATAACACTCCCCACCTTCAAATATTCTTGTAGAAATTCTTACTCTTACTGTGAAGCTGTTTCAACTTTTCATAAAACTCAAACTTTTCTGAACTACTCTAAGTTACTGCCTACCCTCTTAGAAAAACTAACAGCACCAAGAAAGGACTGGCTAACAGCTGGGAGTTGAAAGTACTCCAGACTGTCAAAAGACATACTCACAAATCAGAGTGCACACAAGTTAGGCTAAGCTGTGCTGCCAGACTGTACAGTGAAGCTGCTGCAGTATAGACCTAAGATCCTTTCTGATGGCTTTGCTGCAGACGACAGCAGCCTTCAGGAAAAGAGGAGAACAGATAGCTGCAGTCAGAAGTTTAACTACATCAGACAATGCCCAAGATCAAGCCCATGTTTGCTATGTATGTAGACTGTAAATTTCAGGCACAGAAAACTGACACATGACACCACTGACTGGTCATGGATTAAGCTTTCATACCATGAGCTTTTTTATTACAGGTATTAATCACTGACATTTTTACCGAACATTGTCTTCTCATTCGATTCTAAAGGAAAAAAAAAAGCCATAACAAGAGGCAAGCAGGAGTAAAGGAATGCACTGTTTTACTGACAGGCCTTGGCTTTACTTAAACAGGGAAAAAGAGGAGGAGGGACACAGAAAATTGTTTTAAGTATGTGTGTTAAAATATCAATGAAAATATACATGAAAAATGTGTAATTTCTGTAACAACAAACCTATTTTTAACATTTTCTAAAAGTTCCACCTGTAAATGATCCACCTGGGTGCTCAAACTCTGAAGTGATAAACAGGATATATTCTCTGCCAAGTGGAGACAAACTGGAAAATGTTTACACCTATTAAGCAATGACTTTACATGTGTCAGAAACAAATAAAACAATTTGCAGTGTTAGCCTTGTTATTCTACTCTATTTATGAACTGACAAAGCTGTGTTTTAGAAAGCCTCACTGCTTTCCCATATTCATCCTTCCTTATTTTATCTTGGAAATAAGACATAAGCTGTTCTCAGATGCCAATTTTATGACAAATGATCTTTATGCCATGATGTTTTGTTTACTATTCCACTAAAGGATTGAAAAAATAAAACCTAATCTGATAAAGTTCAAAAGTGATGAAGGCCCAGGAAGTACTCCTTACACATAAAAAACTCTGACTGTAGCAGGAAACACGTGGAAATGTAATAGGCATTTTTATGAGTAATTTGCAAAAATGTTCTAAATCATATGAAGAAGTCTCCTTCTGAAAAGGATCACTAGTTCACAGCAATATTACTCATCAGGACCACGAAAAACAGAGGTGCAGACTTTTTTTAAGTTGCTACTGTGCACATTCTGACCTTAACTTCAGAAGTCCAACAAAAACTAAGAAAAATATATCTGCAGATAGTAATTTCAAACACACCTTTGTCAAGAATATATGTAGCATAAGTATGCTAGCTGGAGGACTTTTTTCTCTTGTCAATTTTCAAGTCTCAGGTGTTAGTGAAAGCATTTTTCCAAGTTGACAAGAAACACTCACAGACCACTTCAGAAATAAACAGAAGATCTAAGACTGCTTTGAACATACTCTTTTGGCACGTGTTCTGTGAAGCAACATAGAAATACCAGTCTTAAAGCTGAGGCATAACTCATGAGAGAAATACTGTTTTTAATGAAGCTTTATCCTCATCTCTGGGAAGTCCACATATGCGGTATAATCCACTATAAATTTTAAATGCACACTATCCATTACAATCTTTTTGTGTCTATTACTGATATATACAAGGACATAAAAACTGGCCTTGAGGCAAGTCTATCCTTCTGGTACGCTACTCTTTTCTTCCTTAGAATAACAAAAGGAGAAAAGAAACAAAGTCAAAGACAGTAATAGGGCAATTAGGTTCCCGAAGAGAAAGTGTGCCCGTATTTGCACAACAATAGTAACTTACACAGAAGAGACCGCCGCACCCCGAAAGTGTAACTGGTATAATAACAAAGGAATTAAATTCTGGTACAGTGTTTATCTTTCGAGTCTTAGGGGCTGTAGTTAAAAGCAAGTAACACTTTTGAAAGCAAAAGCAAAACGGAAGAGAATGCAAATGGAACAACGCCTTGTCATAGACCCCTGATCAATTCTTTACTGAAAGCCTGCAGAATAGTTAAAACGGTAAAAACACCGAACAAACAAGAAACCGAAAACCCAGCAACAATTCTTCAGCTATTTACTTGCATAGTCATACTTATATAAATATTCATAAAATACATCCTAAAGAACTTTTAACGTAAAGTTTACTAAGTCTGAGTATCAAACATAAGCAGTAGATACCAAGAAAAAACAAATTCGGTGCGATCTATCATGTGGACACTTTTAGACGCCCTTTACTTGACCATAACGCACGCTTAGGGAAAAAAAACCAAAACAAAAACAACCCAAGCCAATCGTTTAACTCCAACTTCAGATCGAGTTTACAAGAGCTGTAACTTTTCCAGCCGTGCGCAGTTTGTAGTTCCACCATTATAAATTTAAGGGGGGAGGAGACAGCATAAGAAACTCCATTTCTCCGCGCACAGCAGACAGAAGGAAGCGCCGCAGCGGGGAAGCCGCGACCCGGGAGCCTTGGGGGGCGGCGGGGCGAGGGGGGCCGCTCTCTCCCTTCTCTCTCCCTCCCTCCGCGACAGCACCGCTCTGCCCCCGGGTGCTCGGGCCCTGCAGGACGGGCGCGCGCAGGCCTTGGCGCCCGGCCGCCCGCCGCCACCCCCGCAAAGGCGCCGGTGCGGGCGCGCACAACTAGCAGGGCCCTCTTTTCCCCCTCCAACCTTTCTGGAAAGTTTTCTCCCCGGCCGACAGGCTGTAAAACGTCCCTGCTTGGAAATGCGGCCCCGCTGCCGCCTTCCCCCTGCCCTCCACGAAGCAGCGGGTGCGCTGCTGGCGGCCGTGCCTGCGCACGGTCCCGTACCTCGGCGGCGGCAAGCGGGCGGGCGGGCGGGCGGGCG